>CM033469.1:361265108-361465413 GCA_019447015.1 Hymenochirus boettgeri | reverse complement strand
TTTAAGGAGGGTCCATGTGTAAGGAGGGTCCATGTGTAGTTTGTGTAGGGAGTGCCCATGTGTAAAGAGGGTCCATGTGTAAGGAGGGTCCATGTGTATTTTGTGTAAGGAGTGCCCATGTGTAAAGAGGGTCCAGTGTAAGAAGGGTCCATGTGTAAGGAGGGTCCATGTGTGAAGGAGGGTCAATGTGTATTTTTGTGTGAGGAGTGCCTATGTGTAAAGAGGGTCCATGTGTAAGAAGTGTCCATGTGTATTTTCTGTGAGGAGTGCCTATGTGTAAGAGGGTCCATGTGTAAGGAGGGTCCATGTGTAAGGAGGTTTAAGGAGGGTGCATATGTAAGGAGGGTCCACATGTAAGGAGGGTCCATGTGTAAGGAGGGTACTGTTTAATGAGGGTCCATGTGTAAGGAGGGTCCATGTGTAAGGAGGGTCAATGTGTATTTTGTGTGAGGAGTGCCTATGTGTAAGGAGGGCCACATGTAAGGAGGGTCCTGTGTAAGGGAGGATCCATGTTTAATGAGGTCCATGTTTAAGAAGGGTCCATGTGTAAGAAGGGTCCATGTGTAGAAGGGTCCACATGTAAGGAGGGTCCATGTGTAAGGAGGGTCCATGTGTAAGAAGGGTCCATGTGTATTTTGTTGAGGAGTGTGCCTATGTGTAAAGAGGGTCCATGTGTAAGAAGGGTCCATGTAAGAAGGGTCCATGTGTAAGGAGGGTCCATGTGTAAGGAGGGTCCATGTGTAAGGAGGGCCCATGTGTAAGGGAGGGTCCATGTTTAATGAGGGTCCATGTGTAAGAAGGGTCCATGTGTAAGAAGGGTCCACATGTAAGGAGGGTCCACGTGTAAGGAGGTCCAGGTGTAAGAAGGGTCCATGTGTAAGAAGAGTCCATGTGTATTTTGTGTGAGGAGTGCCTGTGTGTAAGAGGCTCCATGTGTAAGAGGTCCATATGTAAAAGAGTCCACGTGTAGAGGGTCCATGTGTAAGGAGGGCCCATGTGTAAGGAAGGGTCCATGTTTAATGAGGGTCCATGTGTAAGAAGGGTCCATGTGTAAGAAGGTCCACATGTAAGGAGGTCCACGTGTAGGAGGGTATGTGTAGAAGGGTCCATGTGTAAGAAGAGTCCATGTGTATTTTGTGTGAGGAGTGCCTGTGTAAGAGGGTCCATGTGTAAGAAGGTCCTGTGTAAGAAGGGTCCATGTGTAAGGAGGGTCCATGTGTAAGGAGGGTCCATGTGTAAGGAAGGGTCCATGTTCAATGTGGGTCCATGTGCATGTTTAAGGAGGTCCATGTGTAAGGAGGGTCCATGGGTAAGAAGGGTCCATGTGTAATAATGGTGCATGTGTAATAAGTGTCCATGTGTATTTTGTGTGAGGAGTGCCATGTGTAAAGAGGCTCCATGTGTAAGGAGGGTCCATGTGTAAGGAGGGTCCATGTTTAAGGAGGGTCCATGTGTAAGAAGGGTCCATGTTTAAGGAGGGTCTATGTGTAAGGAGGGTCCATGTGTAGTTGTGTAAGGAGTGCCCATGTGTAAAGAGGGTCCATGTGAAAGGAGGGTCCATGTGTATTTTGTGTAAGGAGTGCCCATGTGTAAAGAGGGTCCATGTGTAAGGAGGGTCCATGTTTAAGGAGGGTCCATGTGTAAGAGGGTCCATGTCTAAAGAGGGTCCATGTGTAAGGAGGGTCCATGTGGTAAGAAGGGTCCATGTGTAAGGTCCATGTGTAAGGAGGGTCCATGTGTAAGGAAGGGTCCATGTTTAACGTGGGTCCATGTGCATGTTTAAGGAGGGTCCATGTGTCAGGAGGGTCCATGAGTAAGAAGGGTCCATGTGTATAAGGGTGCATGTGTAATAAGTGTCCATGTGTATTTTGTGTGAGGAGTGCCTATGTGTAAAGAGGCTCCATGTGTAGGAGGGTCCATGTGTAAGGAGGGTCCATGTTTAAGGAGGGTCCACGTGTAAGAAGGGTCCATGTTTAAGGAGGGTCCATGTGTAAGGAGGGTCCATGTGTAGTTTGTGTAAGGAGTGCCCATGTGTAAAGAGGGTCCATGTGAAAGGAGGGTCCATGTGTATTTTGTGTAAGGAGTGCCCATGTGTAAAGAGGGTCCATGTGTAGGAGGGTCCATGTTTAAGGAGGGTCCATGTGTAAGAAGGGTCCATGTCTAAAGAGGGTCCATGTGTAAGGAGGGTCCATGTGTATTTTGTGTAAGGAGTGCCCAGTGTGTAAAGAGGGTCCAGGTGTAAGGAGGGTCCATGTGTAAGGAGGGTCCATGTGTAAAGAAGTCCATGTGTAAGGAGGGTCCATGTGTAAGGAGGGTCCATTGTATTTTGTGGAGGAGTGCCTATGTGTAAAGAGGCTCCATGTGTAAGGAGGGTCCAGGTGTAAGGAGGGTCCATGTGTAAAGAGGCTCCATGGTAGGAGGGTCCATGTGTAAGGAGGGTCCATGTGTAAGAGGGTCCATGTTTAAGGAGGGTCCATGTGTAAGAAGGGTCCACGTGTAAGAAGGGCCATGTTTAAGGAGGGTCCATGTGTAAGGAGGGTCCATGTGTAGTTTGTGTAGGGAGTGCCCATTGTAAAGAGGGTCCATTTGTAAGGAGGGTCCATGTGTTATTTTGTGTAAGGAGTGCCCATGTGTAAAGAGGGTCCATGTGTAAGGAGGGTCCATGTGTAAAGAAGTCAATGTGTAAGCAGGGTCCATGTGTAAGGAGGGTCCATGTGTAAGGAGGTCCATGTGTAGGAGGGTCCATGTGTAAGAAGGTCCATGTTTAATGAGGGTCCATGTGTAAGAAAGGTCCATGTGTAAAAGGGTCCACATGTAAGGAGGGTCCACGTGTAAGGAGGGTCCATGTGTAAGAAGGGTCCATGTGTAAGAAGAGTCCATGTGTATGTTGTGTAAGGATGGCCCATGTGTAAAGAGGGTCCAGGTGTATTTTGTGTAAGTATTGCGGAAAGAGGGCCCATGTGTTAATTTTTTTCTGGCATTTAAATATTGTTTTAAAAACTTTGGTGCATTGCTAAATGTTCCCCATGTCATTTCCCAGGTCCCTGTGTATTTTGTACATTTATTTATATTTAATGAAATTAGACTATAAATAAAACCATGTTGATTATGGAATTTCCACACCCATTGACTTCAGATGGGTTTTATTAAATTTTTTTGCAGAATATAACACATATCGCTCATCTCTACTTACCGCTAACAGCAGCCTGAGTGAGACATGTACTGTAAAGTATCGCTGCCAGTAATATTACGGCTGCCAAACAAGTGATGATCTATTGATGTGCAGAATGATATATTTCCGCTATTCTATACCACTACATTATCTGCAATGCTTTTTAAAAAAAAAAAAAATATATATATATATATATATATATATATATATATAGGCAAAGCCAAAATACATTTACTAAATGTCCACAATGAAATCCCTTCACTTAGCTGATGCAATTTTCAAAATGTCACCTGCTGAAGCCGTGATCTGGACCCACAATTGATTGAGATTAATGGTCATTATTTATATCCCTTGATATGTCATCGGCCTTGTGCAATGGTGTGGCTTTCTACGTGAATTCTTGAGCGCAATATGAGACGGAAGGATAATTATATAATGCTTCTGTTGGCTACATAGCCTTGACCCTTACGTGCACTTTTATCAAAGCTCTAAATATTGCGCAAGGGGGTTTCAGAGTTGATTATCCTAAGCTAGTTTTCAACTGTAGATTTTAGATAATCTATTGGGTAAAGAGAAAAGAATAGACTGGGACATAAAATAGCTTTTTTATAAGTGAATTGAGAGATAGATTTAAATAGTCCCACATTCTGCTGACTTGTATTTCATATTAATTGCTGTCATCACCAGCATTCCCTGGTAGATCGCAATGTTCTGTGTTATCTTTCCTCGGCTAATTAATGCCAAGCCATATTCACTGCAATGTTGCGTGCTTACTCCCATGTTCCCCCGAACTCTTCAAAACAACTGATCACATGGGAATTTCATTAGATCCTTGATACTTAAAGGGGACGTTTCTTCTTTCAATGATGATAATCTGCCCATCCAGTGATTTCCCTGTGTATAGATTTTGTTGTACGATCGTTGTACAACTCCACAATTGTACATCAATTGTTTCGTTAATGGTATAGATAAAGTCTGGTGCAATTAAATTGATAAGATCTGATTGAATGTTAAGGTGATCGGTCAGGACGTAAAATTTTTATCTGCTACAACAAAATTGTTTATGTGTATGGATGATTGTCCAACAAATGTCTTCCAACTCGATCCTGGAGTGTCAAATAAACAACTTCCTGGAAAAAGCAGAGCTCCCATCTGGAAGGTGTGAGACCATAGAGTGTATCTTTGGTTCATGATGGCAATGTTGATGCAGTACACCTGACAACAACAGGTGCATTAATGATGTACGAACACACAGCGAGATTCGTTATCAAATATAATATGAAAGAGAAATCTCAAACACTATTGCAAATTATAAATATATAGGGATAGACCAAAAATAGAACCCCCAACAATACAGCACTCAATCCCTTGAAATCCCAATAATCTTTGACCATCAGTCACATAATCACTGTGTGCGAGTGTGAAAGGAAAGAGCGGATCAATATATCTAAAAAAACATCTTTATTACCATATAAATATTAATATACCAAAATACACCATGACTAAAACTAAAAAATCGGGCGTCCCCGATCTCTGACTGGACTTATATCCAACCACAATGCTGAGTTATGGGACCCACCGCTATTGTCCCATGTGTATACAAACACCCATCTGTAGCTGTATTAAAATTGTGTTCCGTTTTTGAGAGGAGAAACAGTATGTACAACCAAGGTGAACTACTTGTAATATCCTTCGGACCGAGTCTTGCTAGATGTCATAAATCGCAGCTCTAACGGTCACAAAAGCATTTCCGATATCTTGATAAGACATGTATAGCAGTAGTGGAATCTTTGGCTTACAGAATAATATGTATCGGGACTATGGCAAACACTTAGACACTTGATATCACAGTCATAAATGTACGGATACCGAATATAGCTGATATACTTGCCACTCAGCCGAAATTGGTTACTGAAAAATGTGTTGCCGCTTCACACCGAGTAATTCCTTATCGCCAGTGTTGGTCTCTATCCTTTTGCAGTCCCCTTGGTTGAAAACTTGTCCCCACGATCTCCTCCAGCTTCCGATGGTCCCGCTACTCAGCACTTGCGTCAACCGACGCACGTTTCGCCATAATCAGGGCTTCATCAGGGTGTTTGCCAATAAGTCCCGATACATATTATTCTGTAAGCCAAAGATATCCACTACTGCTATACATGTCTTATCAAGATATCGGAAATGCTTTTGTGACCGTTAGAGCTGCGATTTATGACATCTAGCAAGAACTCGGTCCGAAGGATATTACAAGTAGTTCACCTTGGTTGTACATACTGTTTCTCCTCTCAAAAACGGAACACAATTCTTAATACAGCTACCAAGATGGGTGTTTGTATACACATGGGACAATAGCGGTGGGTCCCTATACTCAGCATTTGTGGTTGGATATAAGTCCAGTCAGAGATCGGGGACGCCCGATTTTTTTAGTTTTAGTCATGGTGTATTTTGGTATTTTGGTATATTAATATTTATATGGTAATAAAGATGTTTTTTAGATATATTGATCCGCTCTTTCCTTTCACACTCGCACACAGTGATTATGTGACTGATGGTCAAAGATTATTGGGATTTCAAGGGATTGAGTGCTGTATTGTTGGGGGTTCTATTTTTAGGTCTATCCCTATATATTTATAGTCACAGTCTTTTAGCCCTTAGCACCCCCTTATTATAGGGTTTTTCCCATTCCCATTTGGATATATGGAGTAGGCATCTAGACGCTATAATATATTTGATATAAATACTATTGCAAATTACTTCATTCTTCATTACCATTCGGGACCTCGACCCCAAAATGTGCTTTGTACGTTCGTCATTTCCGCCACATTACACTATCGGCAACAAATTTAGCACAATCATATCTGCCTATTAATGCCATAGTTTTGTTGATCTGCCCCCAATTTCATTAGATATCCAATCTGAAACATCTTACATTTTAGCATTTCTGTAAGCAGTTGTGCTGTAGCTTGCATGGTTTAACAGTTGGTGTGCTGTATACTGTACTGTTTTGACAGTTTGTATGTGGGAAAATAGTCAGGTCAGTGGGCAAGTATTGTATTGAAGGCATGCAGCAACACACACACCTCAGAGTAAGTGCTACTCACATGTATTTATTTATATATTAAGATGAAGCAAAGTCATTTTTTCAGTATACGTACACTTTAAGGCTAATAATAAGATACTTGTACAAACACATTGTTAGTAAGTTCTACATTCACCTAGTTAAAGCCAGTGACCATAGAAGACAGAGCAATGTGCTTTAGCATGACGTATCTAACGATATAGCAAATCGGCCCATGTGCTTGTCTCTGTCAGTAAAAAAGAATGTTTCTAGTGTAACTACCTTTTGCACAGTCATTTTTCATTGTCATGAAAAGTGCACCGGTGGATTCCTGCACGTTTTCCCTGCTTAGTCACTGATTGGAACCAATAATAGACTGTAAGGGAGAGGCAGGTGAGAGACTTGCACATTTTAAGGAAGTAACACAGACAATGTAAATGGTTATTGATTGATTGGTGTATTGCCCACATTACCTGTGGTGTGTGTTAAAGCCTAAAGAAAGACTGATAGACTAGGGTATTTTCTGATCAATAACATCCCTAAATAATTTTGTAAATACATCCACATATGTGTGCATGGCTGAGATTATAGCAAGAAAAAGAATTTTCACATTGTAATAACAAATCCCTATTAATAAATATATTAACACACAAGTCCATCCTTTAGCATTGCTGCTGTAACCACACATCTCCCTAATTTCATCTCCCCTGAGGCCAATGCAAAGTGACGCAAAGTTAAAAAGACTGTGAAGCTCTGCAGGTCTCACACACTGTAGACAATCACTGCCACTAACACACACTCATATACCCTGGTAAATATCCTATTACCTGGGTCCCCTGTTGACCTTCTCTTAGGGTGAGGCCACACTCTAACGCGCATTTCCGGTGCATGAGTGCACGCCACCCTGCGCACGCTGGGATCCCACAATTGGAGCGTGTGCGATTGAGCAAAAGATGCGGATTGCAGTGCACCAGTGTGATCAAATCAACTGGGCCACACCAGTGTGCACTTTAAAAAGCATGATTGGAGCTTGGGGCTTTAATACAAGTCTCCAACCTTTTATAGATATCTGTATTTATTTTCTTATATAGTGCTACATATTCTACAGCACTTTACATTCATTTAATCCATTCACATCTGCCCCAGAGAACGTAATCTCATTACCGTATCAGCAGGTTTATATGATTGGGAGGGAAATCCAGTACAGGGAGAACATTTATAGATGTAGCTGAGAGCGGATATGAACCCTGGACCTGCACTGCAAGTGATCATTGCTACCAAGTACCAACTGAACCATGTGCTGCCCTAGATAGTAATTTATACCCAACCCTCTTATGCACCCATCCTACTACATGTCTATTATAAAGACAAACCTTTAACTTTGAAAGAAACTGATTGGACAGCTCCTCTCACTCCATGAGGCAGTGAGCCAGTGGCTTGAAGAGCAGGACATTTAAAGTAGCTGATGGACTTGAATTTGGGTCACAGGTGTATGACAAATATACTTACTGTACGGCACCGCTGACAGAGGGAGTTTTTCTTTGAAAGACGCCAGTTCCTCTTTGTTATCTTCTGCCTCCTTTACGGCTTTGTGATCTTTATGTGGGCCCACACAGCCATAAAACAGATGAACATTGCAGCCATCATAAATTATTTGCTGTGATATTCATATCATTGACCGACGGCTGCAATGCAGAAGAGAGACAGAGAGTGACAAGGGACCTGCAGACTTCATGGTAAAATCCCTTCTCTCAGGAGTGCCAGGGAGAAAGGTTTTGGAGGGTGGATTAGTGTGGGGTAAAAGGTTTGTTCTGGAGTGGACATGGCCTTCAAACCAGGGATCACCTGAAGAAAAACAATGATGAAAGCATTCTATTGAGACAAGTTAATTATAGAGATCTACCCACCAAGGAGCAATAGAGAGTGTAGCACCCACATATGGTATGGGGACTTTATAGTCCAGTAAGTGATGGTCTAGACTCTCCAGCAGAGGGATCTTGGGAGATTCCTATATAAGACCTAAGTAACCGGGCTCTAAATGTATTCACACCTCAGGATGTCCAATCATAGGGATGCTGACAGATCACATACACACATACATAATCTTGTAATACAATGCTAATGCAATATCGATAATTTGCTCCTTATATCATATGACAGGGGTCAGGGGGCATGTGATGTCATTTACAAGTCTCAGTGATATTTCTAACACTATAAGCTTCAACCTCCACCATCTCTCCACCATGATAGTAGGTTATTCCCACAGACCCAGAACAAAGCACAATGTTTATCCTTGGTTATTAGTTCCATCTCCATTAATAAAGGAATATCTTTATCTAGAACAATAGGTCCTGATGAGGGTGGTCAGGAATTAATCCTGATCAGTTCATTTTCAGGATGTGCTAATTAGCAGTAGTATGGACGGGTTAACAATTGGTTTTCTGACTGCTCAGTCTTGATTACAGTGAGTTCACTGACAAGCCAATCAGTAGTACTTGACAGCTGTATCATAAGGGGCAGAGAATTAACCAGACATGTGCAATAATGTATCTGGGATCAGCACCCATTATAATTACAAACAGATAATTTATTGAAAACGATGCAGGTTTTAGAGGGGAAAAGCAGAAAACAGAATTTATGCAGGGCCATTTTTGTTTTAGCTTTAGTTCTCCTTTAATTGTGAATGCATATTGTCATGGTTAATCCCATTGTTAAACCAGCAAGATAATCGGAAAGCTGCATTCTAGCCATTATAAGTTATTAAAATGAAAAATATAATGAACAGCCATAGGCGACACTGAATGTTTCAACAAAGGATGAAAAATGCAGAGCGAAAGTCTAACTCACCTGCTAAATTTTTCATTGGCTGTTCAGCTTCTTTTTTTTTTTTTTCTTCCTGTGATCATTACATCATTGTCCTGTTTTAGAGCATGATGTCATTCCTGCTGAGAGCAATTATCCAGGTTGGAATCAGCAGCAGCTATTTCTAGGGACCTACTGCAGTGTTTGCATTGGGCTGCTGGGAAACACAGACTGGAATCTATAACGTTAATGCTTTTACCACTTCAGAAGGCAATGTAATGAAACCAATATATCTCCTGTTTTCATTATACCATATTCTACCCACTTTTATTGGAATATTAAATAACATCCCATCACTTATTAAAAAAGAATGTATATCATTTGTATTAGAATATACATAAATATAGGGATAGCTTCTTGATATTATACAAGTCTAAGGGGCATATTTATAAAGGTTTGTTAAACTTTTCGCCTTCTTTATCGCAGCCTTTTTGGAAAATTTGGACTTTTCGCTATTTATAAAGCAGTGAAAACCAGTGGCGAAAGGTCATTACCGCTACATTTCGCTTTTCGCCATACATCGCTGCGGTAATATTATAAAATGTCGAAAAGTGTATTTTTGCGTTAAGTTCAGCCATTCCAATTTGCCAAGTCTGAGGTGGCAAAAACACATAAGTGGCCATTTATTTAGCCTGCCAATGGGTCCATGGAGGTGTCAGTACATTGTGGAGTGTTTCTCAATACTAATAAGTACTCAGGGGGGTGTTAGACTATTTTCCAGAATTTACTGTAATACGATCTGAGATTTCGCTTTATTTAAGGTTAATTTTTTACTTTTTAAAGATTTTTTTTATTAAGGTTCCGATTTTCTTTATTTACCAATAAAATCAAATGGGGGTCTGAGGGACATTTTTATAAAGCATTATTTTTGCTTTTTTTCCCCACCAGCCTTTACCATAATTTTTTTAACTTTCAGCTTTTCCTTTCATCAAAGTTATTAAAAAGGCGAATTTTCATCAACAGCGAAAATTATCTAGCGAAAAGTACTAATAATGCTGAAAAAGCTCAGCACATGTGATGGTAAATAGGTAATACTCCCTGGTGGATTTTCAAAGTAGTATTAAATTGGTTAATACACACTGAACACCTATCTTTGTTATTTAAAAATAGCCTAACAGATTTGGTGTTTTTTTCCGCCAAAGATATAAATAGTATAAAACTCAAAAGGCGAATTTTCTCTATTTTATTAATAGGACATTTTTTAGTTTTTTTTTAATTTTCAGCAAACTGCAGCTAATTATTAAACCAGTTCCATTAATATGGGAACATACCATAGTGCTGTGTAAGAAATAGTCATGTTAATGGAACATTCCAGTAAGTAATGATGTTTGGTGAAAATTCTGGTAAAACTGCAAAAAATGCAACAAAAGGGAGAAAAGGGGCAAAAGGGCAAAAATTCCCCTATTTATAAATAGCTTTAAATTAAAAAAAGTGACACAAATAGCTCTGGAATTACACTAGAGAGCACTCTCTCTTTTCGCAGTGATACCACACTTAACGCAACGAATAAGGCGAAAACAATCGGCACACATCGCCGCAGCGATACTTTTCTGCAAAGGTGAAACCGAAAACGAGCGTTTTTATAAATAAGACAAAATTGCGCTTGTCTTTGCAATGTCCTGCGATAGCGAAATGGCGAAAATAGCGATTGTTTATAAATATGCCCGTAAGGGTAGAAGTTCTTTGGAGGTCCCTACATGTATATGGCAAGTTTCTACCCAAAGTGTGCAGTAAGGAACTTTACATTGGTACAAGTAAAGGACTGTCTACAGAACAAGTAAGGGACTGTCTACAGTACAAGTAAGGGACTGTCTTTGTGCTGTGTGACCTGTAGATGCTCTAGATTCTTCACTGAAGGGGGTACCATCAGCAAAGGCAGGAGAGTGTTCCTACGTAAGGAGAACTATAGTGTGTCTTTTATTTATTGATATTATTGCCTAAACTTAAAAAAAAAAAAACAGTTAAAATAAAAAAGTATCTGGGTCAGGGAGGTAGGATTGGTACTTTCCACCTCCCAATTTGATTTCTATGAGTGGCAGCATGAAGATAACTTCTGCCAGTCTTCCCAAGGGCTTCAGCACTATCTTTTATACAGGAATGCCCAGGGCCATAACCTGGCAAATGAAATTGTGCTGTAGCTTCTTAAAGGACAATTATACTCACCTTTTCCCCGATCCACTGCAGCATAGTACCCAGGGTGAGGACCTAAAATCGCTAAGTCCTAACCCTGGGTACTTTCCCTAACTCCTGCACTACTTACCCCAAATATGCTTCGCCGATCCACACTGTTCCACCTCTCTTCTACTGTCAGTGACAGTCGCGAGGCAGCCAATTGGAAGACACGCCTCCTTGCAGAGCGTATCTTCCTATTGGCTGCCTCGCGATCTGTCACTGAAGCAGGAAGAGCAGAGGAATGGAGTGATCGGCGAAGCAGATTTGCGGTAAGTAGTGCAGGAGATAGGGAAAGTACCCAGGGTGAGGACTTAGCGATTTTAGGTCCTCACCCTGGGTACTATGCAGCTATGGAGTAAGAGGAGCGAGGGTGAGGTGAGTATAGTTGTCCTTTAACAAAACAATATTCCGAGGTAGGAATAATCAATCCTACCTTCCTTCCCCATGTACTTTTCATTTCTAAAAAGTTACAGGGTTATTCAATAAAAGTTCTTATCGTTAAAAATGGTGCTAATTTTGCCCCAACCAATCAGATGTTAGCTTTCAAATGTTAAATAAGATCTGATTGGTTAGGGCAAAATTAGCACCATTTTAAGCAATAAGAACTTTTATTGAATCTCCCTGAGTATTTTTACAGTATAGTTAAAGTAAGTAGTTAGTCAGCTGCTGTGCTCTTTCTCTTTCTTTCAGAAGGGGGCAGACAGCAAGGGGGTGGAGGTGAGCAGGTGGAAGCAGAAGGTTGTTGTCAGCAATCGGTGCCAATAAAAAAAAAAAATAAATAAAAATCAGAAACTTGAAAAGTATATATGTGAAACTGGAAAAGCGGGAAAAACCCCCACAAAATTAATGGAAAACTGTTCGATAATCGACGATTGTATTATAGTAAATGATCAAAAATAGTCCAACAGCACTTCGCACATACACATTATATTTTATTAATAGGACTGATAATCAACCCAGGCGCTGGGTCAAGGGCAAGACCATAACGGTCTCTACTAGGGGTCCTGCAAACAGGACATCAGTATTTCAGTTGCATTTATTTATACACAGACAAATTGTTGAATTGGCAGATTAAGTTATTGGGATGAAAAAATACTGCTCTTTTTTCTGAAAAGTATATGTATTTGCACTGAACTTCCCCTTTAATCACCCACAATAGGAACTAAAAAGCAGTGATATGGTCTTTGCCTTAGAAATCTTTTAGAAATCTGACCCTAAAGCTGGGTACTCATGTTCCAATCCTTCCTCCTGACCGACCATTCAAGGCGTCCGACAAGTTGGCCAGGAGGAAGGACTGTTGGTCTCTACAAAAGCAGCCACAACCTTGCGTGTGGTCCATAGAAGACCACACGATCGTCCGTGGTTTTACGACATGTTCAAATATGCGTTCGGCAGATTTGGTGGCAGTCATTTGCGCCCGCAAAAGAACCCATACAATAATTCGTCCCGACCGGCCGAAACACTGAAAAGTCGGTCTGAATTATTGGGCTGAATTATTATATGGCGTGTGCCCAGCTTAAGAGATATTTCATAAAAAGTTAAACATACAATTCAATCAGTGAGATATTACCATACTAGCATGTCCTTGATCACGGTGGAATTAGACAGTCAACAATTTTGCACAGTGGATACATCGCTTCATTTGAAGGTTTCTCAAGCTTTATGCAAAAATAGCTTTAATGTTGGCCAGAGGGAGAAATTTCCAGAAATGCCCTGATTTCTTTTAAGAAGGAGAAACGTCTATGTGAGCGAAGGTTACGCATTTAAAGATGAAATAAATAGCAGAACAATTATTATTTCACACCTCATCGGAATAATTATCATGTCTTCCACGTTTATGTCTTATTGACCCAACATTAAGGGATCGCACTTGTTCTTATCATACATTGTAATTATAATTTAAGGAGTTGCAGAATACGCATTGACACAAGATACATGTAGGGCAAGACATTCAGGTATCCGGACAACACTTAATCTAATCATTCTGTTTTATGGCACTGGCCCATTAGGGTGGTATAAAGGGGAGAGAGAATTTAGATTCCATGCTGATCCCTCTACAGAATGACATCATCTCACTGACAGGATAAGTGATCAATTGATTCAAACACAGAAGCTCTAGTGGAAGATAAAACTTTACACTACATGGTAACAAGCTAAGAGCAGATGCACCCAACCCTTGCTGGGAATACTGAAGGGCAAAGCTACAGGGATATTTTGCCCAGTGACTGTCTATATTGTAAACTGTCTTTATATTTTAATGGCGAAGCAGAAACAGGATGACAGTGGGAGAGTAGCATTGAGTCTGCACCATGAGAGATAGATTCCATAGGACAGTGACTATAAACATAAAATAGGAATTAGGCATGTGTGTTCATAATGGGCTTTTTACCTTTTTCATTCATTGCAAAATATTTATAGAACAACCGAAACTGGTGAGTTTTGCTCCGACAGCAGTTTCCGCGGAACCTATCGAAGTTCTAAAAATCCTATTTCCAATTGAATCAGAGAATTGAGAAAAGTCAGTCGGATCAGTGTTTTTTCGAAAACCGGCAGATCCGAATCAAAATTGCCGATGACGTTGGCTTCTCGATGAGCCAAACAACGGGAATCAGTCAGCCAAAGGGGCTGCCAGGGATGAAGAGAATAGAATACTTGGGAAACTAGCAGAGGTCAAGACAGGCAGCAAACAATCATAGTCAGGGGTAAGCAGAGATCAGAATCCAGAAATCCAAAAATCAAACTACGAGAGAAGGCGAACCACAAGCTATAGTGGGCAATGAAGAAACAGGAACTTAAAAAGGCAAGACAGAGCATTCAGAAGAAGAATATGACCAAATGATAGGCCCCAATGATTCAAATCTGCCACCTTAACCCCAAAGGTCCAATCAGAAATAAAGAAATACAAAGATAGCCAGAACGAGCCAAAGACACACAAAGCTGCGAGGTAAGTTAAAATGTGAAGGTAAGGAAGCTTGGTAGGAATGGTCATTTCATTTAATACAGGTGCAGAATATCTCAACCAAGGTCAGCCCAGCCCACTGAAACCTATTATGAACTTCTAACACCAATATGGAACTAGCTCAACAGCTGTTTGAACTATTGTTTTAACTGAAATGAAAGCACAATGAAACTATTAAATCCCAAAAGCAAACAGCCTATTCTAACTTTGCCTTTTCCTCTTTATCATCACTGATACATAAAACACCAGAACAAACCATTGGTTGTTGGAGGTTCTCAAACGCGCCTGGCCCACACACTCCCTGTCCAAGGTGCTGAACCGTAGGAACATTAACAATTTCTTCTACTTGAACTCTGTCTGTGTGTATAGTTACTGTCTGTCTAATAAGCTTAACCTGCAATATACTGTGTGATGTGCTATTGATAATCAAATAATCAACTAAAACCATAGAACTTGTCTGATATAAGTCTGTGGAGACATTCCAGGTTTAGAAATGCTACAGAAATATGCTGACCTTATTTAATGATGTAATGTAGCCCCAGTAGGGAATGTAGGACATACTATATAGTGATGAGGCATAGACCAGAATTTTATTTTTAACTCCCCCATTAGCAATATTAACCTTTCTCCATAGCCTGAAACAAGGAACCTTTTCAATTAGTCCCACGCTGCTCTCTGATGCACTTCTGCAGGTTTACTGTACAACAAAAAGTTTTTAAGGTGGGTGAACATGCCCTATAATGATACATGTCAAGTAGGCTTACCTTGTTCAGGGCCCTATGAAGGGTTTTCCCACTCGGTTCTATATTTAAGGTGGGAATAGATAGTGTTGTTTGGGTATTGTTTGTATAATCATTGTTGTAGGTTGTTGATTACTATTCAGGAATAGGTACTGCTAATCTTTATTGTATAAAGTCCCTAAAAAGAACAAGGACCCTAAAACTAGGTACACATAGTACCGATAAAGCCTTGATACCCTCGGATCCAACGTTATTGGGGCTTTATTGGCACTGTGTAGCAGTTTCCTCGGCCAAGCGGTCGTTCGGGAAAGACCATAAATTTCCCTAGGCTGCTGTGTATAGGCTGTGTATAGGCTGTATATATGGTGTGTATGTGCTGTGTATATGCTGTGTATAGGCTGTGTATGTGCTGTGTATGTGCTGTGTATGTGCTGTGTATAGGCTGTGTATAGGCTGTGTATAGGCTGTGTATGGGCTGTGTATAGACTGTGTATGTGCTGTGTATGTGCTGTGTATGTGCTGTGTATGTGCTGTGCATAGGCTGTGTATAGACTGTGTATGTGCTGTGTATGTGCTTTGTATGTGCTGTGTATGTGCTGTGTATATGCTGTGTATGGGCTGTGTATAGACTATGTATGTGCTGTGTATGTGCTTTGTATGTGCTGTGTATGTGCTGTGTATGTGCTGTGTATGTGCTGTGTATGTGCTGTGTATATGCTGTGCATAGGGAGAATGTTTGGGACTGTGTGTATCCTGTGTGTATCTTTTAAAAAAATGACATGATTTTGCAGAGCTTTAGGGCTGGTATGCACAAAAAAATATATCCTTAAATCTGACTATAAAAATGGGTAAAAATGGTAAAATTTTACATAAGAAATGTACAAAATGTACAAAATGTAGGTTTGTCAAATTTCATTTCAGCAACCTCTGTGTTACACCAGCCAAATATATATATATATATATATATATATATATATAACATATACAGGCCACAGTAAGTGACATGCAAATTCTTAGCACAGATGGGATTAGCGGCTTTCAAGATACAGCCATCACACTGAGCCAAGAATGATATAGCTATATCCACTTATTATATCCACCCAATAGATAGAGTTCAAATCACGTTAACATGGCATTGCAATGCACAGTGAACTTATAGCTTTGGCTATAGATTTATTGCATCAAAATAGGAGACTTGGGAGTGATAGCAGCCCCCCCACCATACTGTTAACAGGTCTGCATCTCCCCTCTAAGGTATACAAACATCCATTCTTACCTGTGGTCCTGTTCTGGCCCAGCGCCCTCGCATAGTCCAGGACTGGCCTATAGGATGACATTGAACATGTCCCTGAATAAGGAGGTACCAGACCAGGGCCACAAGTTCAAATTATTGGTACAGGGGATCTAAGCAAAACCCAGGGGGGGGGGGGAGACGTAGCAATTTAAGACCTCACCTTTGATACATTTAAGGAAAGGTGGGGGATTGGGTGATTGGAAAGTATTATTCTCTGAGATCTCTGTGTCCACACTTATACTATTGTTAAAAGAGAGTTTCCAGCTATAAGGCTAAGCTCCCAAAAGCAGCTTAGGATCAGACGAAGATTTGAAGCCCCCTATTTATTAAAAAGGGTCAAAGGGCAGATTAGTGAAACAAAAGAGATTGTCAGTTAGTGTTACTTATGGACAATGAAGAAAAGGCCCTTGCATGGAGATGTCATCAGTTACACAGAAATACATTAATAAGATGCACAGTTAACTCTCTGGTGCATTGTTCACAAATAGATCATATAAGAGCACACATGGGTATCACTTAAACAGGGAAAATAAGTTTAGTTTTCAGGTTCTAAAAAGGGTTTTACACCAAATGGTAAAATAGTCAAACTTCTTCTAGAAGTTCTTGTTGATCCAGGGATACTTCCAATTGCTTTTTGGAGTAAGGAAGCACATTTCTTTCATATTGTTTTTTTTTTTGCCTCCCCCTGGGTCAACAATTAGGTAGGCATTATGGGTAGGGTGATAATATACCAGGGCTAATGTAACTGACTCAACAGGAATTGTTCAAATAAGAAACATGGAATTGAAAAACAGGAACTCTGTTGGTGGATAAGCTTGGTGGAGAAGAGGATGTTAGGAAAATTGAGATCAAATCTAAATCAACAGAGAATTATAATGTACGTACAAGTGCCCCCTGACATCATAGGTGATCCATCTAAAGCTGGGTACACACAGTACCGATAAAGCCCCAATACCGTCATCTTTATCAGTACTGTGTGTACTTTATTTTTCTGAACGAGCACGCGGCTGCCGAACGATCGGGTTGGCCGAATACTCGTTCAGAAAAGGGGGAACATTTCCCTTGGTCGCGGTAGACTCCCTATTGAGGTGTCTGCTGCGGCCGAGGGAAACACACAGTCCTGATCGTTCTCCCTTTGCTGTGTATATGCTGTGTATAAGAAGAACGCTCAGGGCTGTGTGAATGCAGATCTTGCCATCTTTCAGAAATCTGTAGTGTGTTTACTCAGCTTTACCACATCTCTAAACACTGTCATGGAACGATTATTTTTCAAAGCCATGGGAGCCCCCTGGTTTGTTATAAGATGTGAAAGTGTGAACGTTTGCATTGACTATTATGAGAATGTCTGCAACAGAGCTATTCATCTGGCCACAATGTATTTGTTTCATTTGTAATGTTTTGGTGAGATTAGTAGCAATACTTAGATTGAAAACCCTTTATATATCTTCTTAACCTATTGAAGGAACTTTTAATTGTTTCCATAATTATCTTTTTATCTGTATAACTGCTTGCACTAGTTTGTATTATAATGTACAGTGCTGAGTACCCAATAAGGAAGAAATAAATAATAAACCCAGACATACATATTCCTAGAACATTTCATTTTGCTTAAGGGGGAACTCACATAGTTTCATTCCTCTATTTGGATGGGTTTATCTGCAGGAAGATAGACCAGTAGACCAGACTGCCATTTGTTAGCACTACCAGTACTGCTATAGGTGTATTATATCTCAGATACTATTCACTGACCTCTCCCTTGTAGCATGTCAGGCAGGTACCCACTCCATAGCAGGAGTTGCTATTCTAGGTAATAATCAGAGATTAATACATTAGGAGCTCTATGGATAAATACTGTGTACTAAACCAGGCATTTGCAATGTATGCAATTACAGAGAGCAATAGGATAATAACGGGGACATAAGGATCAAAAGGATTTTTTGACTGCTACTGTAATATTATAACCAACTGGACCAGATCCAATTCAAAAAAGGAAAAAGAGTCACGACCCGTGTTTTAAAGAAAATATACATGAAACCGGATTTGGGGACCAACGAATTCTCACCCTCTTTTATCACCCTACTATGGGTCCCATTTATTCAAATTACTATCCCAGTAATAACTGGACAATTCGTCACATTGAAAAACTTTTATTTTTTTTTTGCCAAACTAATTGTCATGCAAGATGGGCGACGTATCCTCCGCTCTCCAGTCAGGTGTGACATTAGAAAGCCATTTTGCATTAGTTTGTGTTGGGAAAATAATGTAAAGCAGAAGATGTTTTATAAGACTGGAAAAGGACATTCCCAGCACCTTTAGAATTCACTGTCTTATTGCTTTGTATGAAAATATTCTGCCATGACTCAATTAAAATCCCTCAGTAATACAATGTGGCTAATGTTATTCATTGCTCCCATAGCCTCTCAAGGCTGCAGTTGTTTGCAGCTGTTTCCGCTGTTTGTCATGTTTAATGCCGTCTTAATATCCCTTGTTGCATTTCCTCCTATGGCTTTTTTCACTTTTCCATAAGGACGATGAGAAACCACAAGTCACATAATAATAACATATTGGATTTTCTTCTGTTCCTTTTGGGAGCTCAGCCTTATAGCTGGAAACTCTCTTTTTACAATAGTATAAGTGTGGACACAGAGATTTCAGAGAATAATACTTTCCAATCACCCAATCCCCCACCTTTCCTTAAATGTATCCAAGATGAGGTCTTAAATTGCTACGTCTCTCACTCCCACCTCCCCCCCCCCCCCCCCCCCCCCCGGGTTTTGCTTAGATCCCCTGTACCACTTATTTGAACTTGTGGCCCTGGTCTGGTACCTCCTCCAAGAACTTGCATGTGTTTGGCAGAGAATGTCTAACCATGGTTATTAGTACATTATGATAATTCATATATGTTGGATATTTAAGTGAGAATTAAAAAAAGAAACAATGTCCACATAAACACAAATGAACAAACACAAGTAAAATGCACACACCATACCATATTGACCATGCTAGTGGATCCATACTAAAATATCCATGGCTGCTTGTAAATGATATGCTTATAAACAGTGTAAATGTTATTAAAAGGGCGTGCCAACCCTTAAAAAAAAAACTGGTAACTTGTCAGTTACCTGCTGACAACCCCAACTTCTATTTTCCTTAGTTTATTACATGCATTTGTTACCAGATAGTTAATAATAAGTTCTATTCCATTCTGGCAAAGTTATCTGCCTCCTCCCTCTGCTCTAAAAGCTTTTTATATGCTTGAGCATGTGCAGAAGAGACAGCAGCTAAAACAGTAGAGATGGACTTAGAACCGAACCCGAGTCTGATCCTAACTTTCATAGTTCGGACAAACTCAAACTTTCCGAACTCCGAACTAGTTCGATTTTCCGAAGTAGTTTGGTTTTCCATACTTGCGGACGTATTTTAGATAATTATCAAATTTACAGACTGTTTGCTTACCCTCAATATTGGCCATAACCCTTGAATGCGGTGTTTCGGTGATAACCCTCGAATGTAGCTTTCATTTTCAGTAGCCCTTGAATGTAATGTTCAATTTTCCGCAACCCTCAAATGTATCGTTCGGTAACCCTTGAATGTAGCATTTGTTTTCGGATACCCTAGAATTTAATGTTTGTTTTCGGTAACCCTCGAATGAAGCGTACGATTTCGTAAACTCTCAAATGTATAGTTCGATTTTATCTAACCCTGGAATATATCTTTTGGTAAAGTTAGTATTTGGACATGTTCCCAGACCATTTCCCAGGTGCCACAGCCATTAACAGTAAGTTACCATTGCTATTTTAACTGTACTTTATCCGAACTTTTCAAACTATTTTCTCTTATAGACTTCAATGGGTTTTTTCCGAACTTTTACTGAAGTTTGGAAATGAACTGAACTTCAGTAAGTTCGTTCATCTCTTTGAAACAGCAGTCAATCATTGGTTTTGGTGTCAGCAGTCACAGCCTTGATTGACTGAATGAAGGGAGGGGCCAGCTTACTCTGCCAGAATGGGAACAATAATTATACTTAAATATCTTGTTAGCAATGCAGGTAATAAAGTGCAAAATATATCATTTGGGGTTGGGGGCAGGTAACTAACAACTGACCTTTTTTTTTTTGCTTTAAGGGTGAACATGCCCTTTAATGATGTTGCCAGCTGTAAACATCGTTCAGGGCTAGGTTCAGAATGCGATTCCTATTATGTGCACTGCAACCCATTGTTGGAATGCATGCGTGCACGACTTTCTGTAGATATTGCATGAGTCCAAATAACATTGGAGAGTACAGGATCACAGCGCACAAAGCTTATCAAGCACAGCAGCGCATTGTAATCCTGAATGCGCTGCAGTGAGTGATAAGAGGGGAACTAACCCTTAATGTTGGCACAAGTCACATGAATCCTAGACATTCTAAGAAATAATATAACATTGGAATTTAATGATCTTCACAAGCATGCCCCTAGTATCCAATACCTGGGTCATACAATTTAACAGTTTATTTTCTTCTGTTCGTTTTTAAATCAATACAATGGCCACAGATTAATAAAATTTTAGCCCCATAATAACTTAATGATGAATGTTTCTTTGTTCAGATGTGCATTTCATAGTAAGGTTAATGAGGATATGATATTTCACGTAATATTGATATATCATCCTCATAGTTTTAGATTTGATATGAAGTTTAATAGATATTACACTAATATACGTACAAACTTCCCCTACTAACTAACGAGGCAGAGGGAGCAATTGCCTTAGGTGCACTGTTGTGTAAAGACTGGACAAGCTCAAAAATAATTTAAAGGAATGCTTGTGAAGGTTCTCATTCATCCAGGTCATGGTATATCTGTTGTATGTATGGCATAAGCCATTTCATACACTAGTTAAAAAACATTTCAAGAACTAAACTTCAAGTCCAGTTGATCTAATTGAATACAACAGATATAATTTAAAGGAATACATTCATAAAACATTCATTAACAGATCTACAGGCAAAGAACTAAACTGTCTCCTAACACTCCTAAACTACTCCCCCCTCAACCATGTGTTTGCAATAAATCCAACATACCAAGCCATGAAAATCAGGCTCGTAGCACCAGTCTGGCTCCACCTCTGTCAGAAAACACCCCTCCCACAAATAATCAATAGGAAGATGCACTCTACAAAAACAATCCAGGAGGGGGCAGGGCCAGCAATGTAGGTCCTCATCCAGGGTACTGGGGTTGTGCCCTTTAAATATTGGTAATTAAATGCAAAGGCCACACTGTGCTAGACAGCAATGCGCATTAAGGCCCATTTGCGTTGCAATCCACTCAATTTTGCGTAATCGGAGCATCGTAATCGATTGCATATGCTCTGAAAACGGATCACATTGCAACATTGCATGCAATGTGGTCCCCCACATACATGCAATGCTCTGCGATTCTCATGGGCTAATGGATCACAAGTGCGATCATGAGCATGGGACAAATGGCGTTTGGTTTAGCCCTCAATGAATGAATGAATACTGGATGGACTGGTATTAGGAAATATAGTACAAGCTTCGATAGAATGATAGGTTACTGGAGATGCATCAGCAACAAAATCTAAAAGAAATAGCGAGAAAGAAAGATTAAGGAGAGATGGGGGGGGGGGGGTCTGGACCTGCAAGTGGAATTTTCCATTCAATTTTGTTTTTCACTGTAGATTTTTGATCCCTTGCCATAGTAATTTTTGATCAGTTGTCAATGACTGTCAGCCAAGCCTCCGTTCTTGACTTCACCCAGCTTTATCTCAAATAAATTATTCCCCTGGCCGAAAGCCTAGAAATGTGTGTCATCCAGTGCACTCACTGAACACATCAATATAATATATCACAATATTAATGCTTTTTATTTATGACAATTCAGACCGTTTTCTTTCTCACTTTCACTAGTGTTGCCACCATATCACTATCCGTATCAGCCGTGGCACAGTATTCTCATGAACCTAGAACAACCAAGATTAGCTTTTTGCAATAAGAAGCTTTGGTCTGCAAATGTAAAGGTTTACAGCAGTTCATCTTCATGTAGATAATAGACTTTCCTGGATCAAGGTCTGCCATCTGCAGCAGCAGGAGCCAGCAAAGCACAACTTAAAAGATCACATGACGTGTAATTCTTATATGAGAAGCATTCGTAAGACCTTTATAGAACATGAAATGAAGATAAAGGAGCAAGTTAGGATATACCATACAAGAGTGATTTTAGGGGTGGTTATAGGTGATAAGAATCCCCCATGAATAGTAAGGGCTAGGCCACAATAGCTCGTTTTTCACGTGTGTGCACTCGCGATTGCCAAAATTTCCCACAATTTCCCAGGCACATGCGATTGCGCATCTGTTCGCGTTTTGGTAACACATGCGTTAATGCACCATAAATGGTGAACGCATGTGTTCCATAGCGGAAAATGGCAAAAACGCACAAGAATCGTACACACGATATTGTGCGAGATTCCTGTGTGTTGCAGTGTGGCCTCAGCCAAAGTGTATCCAGGGTAAAGTCGTCAAATTCAGGCTTGGTTTCTTTATCTTGATATAAATGCTTACTTCACACCGCGTTTAAAGGGCATGTTCACCCCCCAACTAAAATTTGCCCCTCAGTTGGCCCCACTGTGCAGTGTAAAAAGATCCCGACCTTTCTCATCTGCTCCTTATGGTTGTCCTGCAGGGACATTTTCATTTCAAAAAAATAAAAAGCATGAGCTTCTCTGTGTGTAATCTGTGCCTGCTAATTCCTGCTCCTCTTAGAGCGCAGTGGTGCTCTCCCTCCTTTCTCCGGATCCCTCGGTGGCTGCAAATGTCTTTAGAATAAAAAAAATCTTCATACTAGTTAATGCAACCCCCTCCCACCCGTAACGCTGGGTTTCAATCTTCTAAAACAGCCCTGTTTTAGAACTGGCAGCCACATAAGTGATTGGCTGAGTCTCAGCGAATCACAGAAACGGCTGCTGGTCCTGCCCATTCTGCTCTTCCGTACAGAAGGTAAGCAGAGGTGGCCAGGGATGAGGGAATGAAAGTGGGTAAGTACATTTTGGGTATGTTTTAGAAGATTTAAACCTTGCGTGAAGGGCTAGACCACACTATAGCGCTTTTTTTTGCATTTGCGTGTGCGTTAGCGCATGCGGTTTCTCCGTTCATTGAAATTGCGGTGGCTGTGTTTCCGGCGCAGTGTGGCCATGCCCTTTGGGTGCGAGGGAGTCGCTTTACATTATATGATTTTTTTGGGGTGTGGAGATACCCATTAAAGCAGTCTTCTCCTAGGTCCAAGATGTTAACAATACAGTCTAAACATACGTGCTTTTTCATTTTTATTCTTATTTTTCCTATAACAGATATAGCATTCTCCCAAAAAAACACTGTGGATGAAGCACGGTTAGGGGCCCACACAGTAACGATAAAGCCCCGATACTGTCGGATCCAATGGCATCGGGGCTTTATTGTCAGTGCATGTAGCGTCTTTCCCGAACTCTCCTGTCAGCTTTGCGGTCGTTCGGGAAAGACCAAAAATTTCCCTCGGCCGCAGTAGTCTCCCTATGGGGGAGTTGGCGACAATCGTGGGAAACATGCAGTCATGAACATTCTCCCTATGCTGTGTGTGTATATGCCGTGTATAGGGAGAACGCTCGGGACTGTGTGTATCCTGATCTTTGAAAAATGACAGACAGGATCTTATAAATAACTAATACAGGGAGGGGGAGAGACAGGGGGAGGTGCAGTAGAATACAGGAAGTCACTCTGTGACATCACTGAGTGACTGTTATATAGATTCTCGCCACTGTACCTCCCCATTCTAAATCCAGAGCCTTATGTATTATATCCTTATATTATACTGTAAGGGACAAATATCCCTAATATCCTCCCCACATACACTGCAAATGTAGATATCACAACATGGTGGAACACATAGATCGTTTGATTTTGCGCACTAGATACTCACAGATTTATACTAGGAATTCAAATGATCGTTACACTGGTTCCACTAACATACAAAATAAACCCTTAATTAAAATCACATGAACGTTTTCTATGTACTGGAAATATGAATAATTTTTTAATTTTTTAAATAAACTTGTTAACTAGAATCTGCACATAAGAGAAATCTGTAAATTTGCAAGAATATATGGACAGTCCACAAGGAACAGACTAAGCTGCTAAGCAGACACATCCAATTGCCCCATGCTGCTACATTATGAAGGCAAATAATCTTCATTCTGCTACAAAACAACAACTGTACTTTACGCATGAAAGAAAATCCCCATTCAAACCCTACTTATGTCCCATAGAATCAGTGTATAAATAATTTAGTCACGGCCCATTGACAGCGAAGCAGCTGCCTTTGTCTAAGCAGCGCACAAGGTGAAACCTACTGCAGACATGAGCTAATGCATTTACACAAAGTACTTAAGGATGAGGTAAGTGGTGCCTTTCTTATGTCATAATGTAATTTACTGTTACCAGAATGTCTTCTTATAAAAGCCAATATTTGGATAATGCTCATTTCTAACTGACTAGGGAATCCTAATTCTACAGCTTTGTGTTACAGCGAAAAATTAGAAAAAAAAAATGTTAGCGTGAGACAAAGGAAAAGTTGTCATTAAACGTCTTTAAGAATATATTTATTGGAGCCTGCCTTCCTAGGATGCAGAAGTTCCTATTTACCTTAAAGGAGAATGGAAGTCTAATAATAATATGTTCAGGGGATTCTCCATGAAATGTTCCAAACCGCTATCTTTTCCCAAGCTCCTCTGCTTCTGGTAGCACCTCCCTGTGAGCCAAATACTTATTTGGCACAATCCCTGTAGACTTGAACGGGTCTTATGGTATGCAATAATTAATGCACAGTGTTTGTACTCCCACTAGGTGTATCTATACTTAATATTAGGGAAAAGGTTTTAAAATTCTCACAGTCACAAGCGTTCTCCCTATATAAAGTATTTAAAGTATAGGGAGATCATTTGTGACTGATCATGGGTGATTCCCTATACTACAGTACAGGGAGCCGACCACAGCTGATGGAAATTTTCTGTTCTTAAAGGGTATGTCCAACCCCCAAAAAAACTTTTGTGTATAGATATTGCCCCCCAATACCTTGATTTTTTGCGAGGTTTAAAGTTATCAAAAGTAATTCTAAATGTACGTTCCATCACTCGTTCCCTCAGCTCCCTACTGCCTAGCTTCCGTGCCTTTTCCGTGCACGGAAGCTGCAGAAGTGGCCAGACCAGCAGTGGGGTCTGGGATTGGCTGAAATGCATAAATGTGATGCCTCAGAGATTTCTTTCAATGTTGAAATTCATGAAAAGTTCTAAAGAGTTTAGAGTGCACATTCCATTAATATAGGGAACCCAGTATAAGGATAAAGCTAAGACTAGATATTTTTCAGTGGTTAAAATGGATTCCATTGTACATGAATATCTGGGGATTTATTACTATAACATATGTATAGCTGGAGCTGTATGAGGTAATAGAATCCCAAACATACTCCTTGCTCTGCCACCGTATCCAATCCAATTATTTGTAAGAAGAATTTATTGGTTACATTTAGCTAGCCAATGAAATCTGAACCTTATTCTCCCTCTCTGTTATACTGATAATTATTTATATGGATACTCTGGAATTATATTTAGATCATATGTAGATCTGATTTCTGTCTATCTTATCTATGGAGCAGCTGGGTTTCTAAAAAACGCTGGTAAAAATAAAGAAATGAGCAATAAAACAGAATAACCACGACCCAGGTTTCTTTCAGCAATAATCGTATTTAATGATTTGCTAAAGCCCGATCTCCAAATCCTTAAGTACATTTATTTTACAGACGTGCTAAGCTTTCATTAATTGCAGCTGTTAAAAGGATCACAAGCTCAATCTTTGCACCCATTGCAAACTTCCATAGAAATAAGTGGTGCTTACTGATAACGCAGGATTATGCACCATTTGGTTTCCTTTATTCAGAACATTTCATCAGGGTTCAACCTAATGGGTGCACAGGACATTCTTCTTGGGACTATTTCTATTGATTCCCCACTTTTTGGGGTAGTTTACACCCGGCTGCATTATGCAGGGTTTTTATAAGGGAGAAAATGCCTTGTTCTTTTTTTTACATACTTACTAGTTTCTGTTCCAATAATATATAGGACAATCTACCATTTATGGTCAGTTACATGCAATGGATATTGCAGTACCCTAAAACATTTAGTCACAGATGTGCTGATATAGGCTCCTTGGAAATAAGCTCCATATTATATACTGTATACGAATTAGATATATGTATAGACACATTATATAAGGATTGTTAGGACTAATCGCTAGAAGGTTTTGGTCCAACAGTCTTTATCTACTTGGCTGTCCTCCTACCTCTCAGGTAGGATGTTCAGTGTTTCCCATTCTGGCTCCAACTCTACCACTCTCCTCCTCCCTGTGGGGGTAACACAAGGCTCAGTACTTGGCCCTCTTCTCTTCTCCATTTACACCTTTGGGCTAGGCCAGCTCATTAGTTCCTTTGGATTCCAATACCACCTGTATGCTGATAATACCCAAATTTACATCTCCGCCCCTGACCTTGTTACTCTGACATCGCGGGTCCCTGACTGCCTAAATGCCATCTCTGTTTTATGTCCTCCCACTTCCTCAAACTCAACATGGATAAGACCGAACTTGTCATTTTCCCACCCTCTTGATCGACCCCCCTACCTAACATTAGTTCCTTTCACAGAACGGTACCAAAATTCTATCATCTCTCGGCTGGACTACTGTAACACCATCCTGTGCGTTCTACCAAGCAACCGACTAGCACCCCTTCAATCAATCCTTAACTCTACTGCCAGGCTCATTCACCTCTCTTCCCGCTTCTCACACGCTGCCCCTTTATGTCAATCTCTGGCTTCCCATTACTGAAAGGATCCAATTTAAGCAGCTAACCTTATCCTACAAGGCTCTCTCCAATACAGCCCCCCAATACATCTCCGATCTGATAAACAGATACTACCCAAGGCGTAACCTCCACTCTGCTAATGATTTCTCCTCTCATCCGCTCTAATCACCTCTTCCCACACCCGTATACAGGACTTTTCTTGTGCTGCCCCTCTGCTCTGGAACTCCCTTCGTCACTTTATACGTCACTCGCCATCACTTCATATCTTCAAACGCAACCTCAAACTCATCTCTTCAGGCAAGGTTACAATCTGGGCCTGGACGCTTCTACCCCTCTTACTGACCCATCACAGACCTGCTAGTTATAACCCACTAACAACTTAGTTACAGCTACTGATCTGCTTCACCTTATGTCTCATCCCCATCTCCTCTAGACTGTAAGCTCTCGGGCAGGGCGCTCCATCCTATTGTACCACAGTAATGCTGTAACCTACCACACTGAATGCTGCTGGACCAGCACTTACATTTTTTGCACTTTGTATTACTTGCACTACCCTTGTATGTGACATGTATGTTTTCCTCCTGTATATTAATGCAACTGTAAAGTGTCACAGAAGATGTTGTCGCTATATAAATCCACAATAATAATAATAATCTACTATTCTTCAATGAACAGGCTTCTCAGCATGGAGAGGGGTGGGGGAGTGAATAGGAGACCCCCCACCCATTAACGCTGTTGGTCAGTTGGTAACTGCAGCCACAACCAAGCATGTGGTTTTTAGACATGACCATTTTTTGTCCCAATCAACTGATATACTGAACTACTGGTCCGAAAAATTGCATGGTGTGTACACAGCCTTAGCAATCCAGCAGGACAGATCACTGAACTATGGGGGGACTCACTTCACAAGTCAGATTGTCGCTTGAAGCTAATGTGCATTAAGTGGCAGAACAATAATGTTAAATGTTAAACCAATATAAAGTGTTGAAAATAATATAGTTAGGCTGACAAAATGAACTTTTATCCATGACTAAAAGAAATCGTTATTGATCTTGTGCTGTCCTTTCAGGCGATTGCTAATAGTGGGTAAGAATTGCAGTTAGCAGCTATTTGGGGCTCCAGTATATAATGATATCTTTTGGTGACTATATTGGGACTATTTGTGAATGTGACAGCCAGACCATGAATTTACCATCACAGAACAATGTGCGCTATAGAACTACATCCTGTGTGCTACCAGCAAATATTCTTGTAGGTCAAAGTTGCTTTTTATAGTACTGTAACGACCTTGTACCAGCAGGTACAGATTAAGTTTGTAATGGGATTGATTGATGATAAGGTTGTAGCCACACTATATGTGTAGTAGACGCCAGAAACGTGCACACAATTGCGCATGTAAATTTGCGTGTTTCCAGTGCAAGTAGCATATTGCAGCAAATGCAGGGCCACGCACATAGTGTGGCCAGCCCAATTAGCAAACACTAGTCTGTACTTTTTAACACGCGATCAGATTGTGCGGTAAAACTACCTGTGTAATAATACAATATAGGCACCAAAACCCTTTTGGCCTATTTTGAATTACAGAATTGTACCATTGGTTTTGTATCCGGTTACCAGATCCTCTGCTGATTGGAGGACACTTAAAATAGATGCAATTAGCAGAGCTGCACTGATTGCATTAAAACTGCATAACCACTTAGTTTTTAGGGCTAGGCCACACTAGAGCTTTTTTCTCATGTACTTACTGTAGCAATATGTTATAATCACACATACGCACATTAGTAGTGTGTGGCCCCAGCTAGGCTGAGCGCGCACCAGTGTTACTCTTGGCTGCATTACCGGCACAATCATGCTCTGCGATCACCAAATGTACAGTTGGAGCACATGCGATTGCGCAACACATGTGCTCCGATTAGCAGATTGTAGGTGCAATGCAGGTCGGCGCAATAGTATGGCCACATCAATTGGCCACACTAGTGTCCGCTTTTAAAAGCGTAATCGGATTGAAATTGGAAAAGCGGACTAGTGTGGCCTAGCCATTAGACTTTCAGGGTTATTCAATAAAAGTTTTGATTGTTAAAAAAGGTGCTAATTTTGCCCCAACCAATCAGATGTTAGCTTTCAAATGTTAAATAAAATCTGATTGGTTGGGGCTAAATTAGCACCATTTTAAATGATAAGAAATTTTATTGGATCTCCCTGTTAGTTTTTGTCACTGATATTGCATAATGTGTCCATTTATTCATTCATTTTACATACAACACTTAACAGTAGGAAATTGTGTTAGGTTCAATAGAAAGCTTTCTAGGCATTTTGGTGCCGTTTTACTAACATTTCCAGATGTTTTGCCGATAGGAAAACACAGATCGATATTATTGGGCGATCCTGGGCGACAATATTGATCGGACCAATACCGTCTATGGCCACTTTTAACAGTTTAGGTCCTCACCCTGGGTACTATTAGGGCTAGGCCACACTGATGCACAATTGCGATCCGATTTCGCATTTAAAGCATACACTAGTGTGGGCCAGTTGATCCGTTAATTGGAGCACACGTGATCTGCATTTTTTGCGCGATCGCATGCCGGGAACACAGGTGCTTCCATGCCCACAGGAGTGCGGTGCAGTGTGGCCTCAGCCTTAATACCACAGGGGGTGGTGGATATAATTGTCCTTTCCTATAGAATGCTACACATACAAGTGATATATTTACCTGTAATGACCTGAACTATAGAAATCATTACTAATTATTAATTTTCAATTAACAACCTCAACTTAAAAAGTTACTGAATCTGGAAAGCAGGTAACAGGTAATTATTACAGTTCAATGTGTATCCTAATGCCCACATGAAAAGTCTCTAAATGCCACGTTCCAATATTGACCTGATATGCTACTTACTTTACTGACTTTTCTCTCGCCTCTCATTGAAATTACTTTACAAACCAAAAAAATCACCTTAAATAATTTATTATATTCTAGGGGGATCCACTGGTAGTAAATTGATTTCTGTTTAAAATGGATTACACAAAACCCAGCAACAATTAAGAGGACAATGAAATACTATGTGGATTTCCCTGGTTTATCTTCTTGGACGGTGATTATTGCTTTTTGCTGAGCAGCAATTACTCCTTAATCTTCTTCCCGTGATTTGGTTAAGAGAGACAGGTGGAAATCTACAAGCTAGTGAGTATGGCCTGACCAAGTCATTAACGCTCCTTGCACACTGATTAATGTGATAATTGCACAATCCTGGTAAGGCTTTACGCATGCAATTTTTTAGGCTTATCTGCTAAATTCCCCCAATCATGTTCAATCCAATTGTTAATCGCACGCACATGCAAAGATATATTCTTTACTAAGCAGTCTTTATAAATGTACAGTACTTTTATTATAATGATTAACTTGATAAATGAAATTTAAACATTGCTAGACAGATAGCGGAATGTTGCTAGCTAGACAGACATACACTGTAGAAAGATTGAGATAGATAGATAGAAAGACAGATGGATAGATAAATAATAAATAGACTTTCTAAAACTTTGATGCCATCAGAATGAGAAAATACAATGGCAATAAATTGGTAAAATGACTCTTGGTAAATTGGTAAAATCATCTCCCCAGTCCTGCTCTATGGTAGCGAAGTACAAGGCCCTGTCACCGATCTAAATAAATTAAAATGGGAATGTAGCCCAGTAAAAATACTCTATCTAGAATCCTTTAAGCACCTCCTTTAAGTCCATTGCAGTACCTCAAACAGTGAGTGTCAGGCTGAGCTGGGCAGAATTCCACTCCCACTAGAGATGCATAGAAGGGCTCTATCATTCTGAGCAGGGGAGCAACAGCAGGGGGGCCCGGGAGCCAAGGGGGCCCCATCTTCTTATTTTTTCTATGGCAGGTATAGCCTCCTCCCACAAAAACTACTGTGGATGAAGCACCATCATAATTGTGCTGGGGGGTCCAGTGATTACTAGTTACGCCACTGATTCTGAGCTAACCTTCAAAACAGTTGCCCCAAATCAAATCACCTTAAAACCTTGCTGCACAACAGATGCCTGGAAACACCATGTGCCATAAAAGAACAAGTTCCCTGCTCATCCCACACACACATCCACAGACCCTGTCCGAAGCTCAGATAAGAGCAACAATAAATGATCAGATTAGGCAGTCGCATGGATGAATAAAATTAAAAAGTTACAGAAACTAGTCTTCTGCCAGTCACAATACCAACCAGACAACACACTGGCTTCATACCCGAAAACATCCAAAGCCCCAAAGAGAGTTAAGTCCCAAGTCTCTACAATCAGAGATCCCACAGCCTAGAGTGAGGTCAAAACAGGCAAAGATACAGAAAGTACAGATTAAACAAGCACTGTGAGGGGGATGAGGCTCATTTCCTTCTGTACTGAACCCTATACAAAGCAATAAGGGACATGCTTTTCATGTTACCTTTAGACATTACACCAGTCTACTCTTCAGCTCCTTAGAGGAAGAGAAAAACTCTACATTCTACTGGGGAGGAGGAATCCACATTGAAAATTGCTGCACACTCTCATAGAAAATGAAAGGGTATGTCCATCATTAAAACAAACTTTTAGGATTAGGCTAATTGCCGCCCAAAACCTTGACCTCGCAAAGTTCTTAGTGTTCAAAGGTGCTGCTAAACCTACTTACCAGCCCTCGTTCCCTCAGCTACCTTCTGTGCCTTTTCTGGTCTCAGCCAATCAAAGCATTGCTGCCGGGCCAGTCCCTTTTGCAGCTTCTGTGCACGCAAAAGGCACGGAAGATAAGCAGAAGGCAGCTGAGGGAACGAGGGCTGGTAAGTAGGTTTTTCAGCACCTTTGAACGCTAAGAACTTCGCAAGGTTGAGGTTTTTGGGGGCAATTAGCCTAATCCTAAAAGTTTATTTGGGCGATAGACATACCCTTTAACTTAATTCCCATAGAATATTTGCTCAGTAGAACTTATCCCTCCGCTACTATTATAGGAATGAACCCCTTTATATTCCCACATTTTCCTTCTTTTTCTTTGGAAATAGCAATGTATCTGGATTCTGCCAATAAACCGCTTTTTTTATTTTGATAGATAGATAGATATTTAGATAGATAGATAGATAGATAGATAGATAGATAGATATTTAGATAGATAGATGATAGATGATAGATGATAGATAGATAGATAGATAGATAGATAGATAGATAGATAGATAGATGGATAGACAGATGGATAGATAGATAGATAAATGGATGGATAGATGGATAGATAGATGATAGATAGAGACACAGACAGATAGATTAGACAGACAGACATATAGACAGACAGAAAGGCTGACATATATTTATAAATACAAGATGGTAAGTAGATTAATTACTTGGAAAGTAATCTCCCACTTATAGTTTTCCTAGAAGGGAGTTAAAACTCACTCAGTTTGTCTTCCTTTGATTTTGCCTTAACTATAACGTGTGGGTTTATGAAGTGCATTGAGCAATCTTTCGATAAATATTTGCATTAAGGCAGTGGTAAGCCTCAAATATGATGCAATACCTCCTTGTTCTTAGCACACCTTAATATACTGTATTGACACACATTCAGACAATAGTCTAACAACACAGACATATTGACCTACTTAATACTGACATCAGTCAATCTATCGAGAAGGGCGAGACACACATAATCTTTGATTGCACTGGCAGTAGGGGGACCTGGGCAGCACATGTACCGGCTTCCTTTAGAGGGAAAGCAGGGTTTCTAATGAAGTTTAGTGACATCAGATCTCCAGTGTGTGGGAGATGTGAGCAACCAGTGTCAGACTAGACTGGAGTGTTGTGGGACTAAAGACCAGGGACCCTCTAGGAAACATTAACAGGTCACTATCCATAACATTTTGTCTCTACTTTTAACATATTTACAATTTATTGTTCTCTTGCATCTGTTTTTATGTGTGATTAGACACCAGGGGTTAACCCTGTATCCTGGTGAGCCAGTCCGACCCTGTAGGAAACTTTACAATAGGTGCAATATTTCAATGTTCTTGGATTGTTAAGGGCACTGTATTGCTGCAAAGTATACCTCAGTTTATTTCTCTTTTAATATTGTATCCTGCACCTAGAGTTAAGTACACATCCAACATTTTTATGCCTTAAGTACTTAACATTATATCCAACATGACACACCCCTGTGAGTAAGGGCACTTAATGTATTATAAAAGAGAATGCTATATGCCCTATTAAAGTGCGTTATGATTTACTGTAATTAATATGAATTAAAGTCATCATGAGTTCTGTCTATGGGGATATTGTGCCCCTCACAGCGTAATTTAAGGATATTAGGTCACCGAAGAGTTCCCTGACCATCCCTGCTCTCTTCATTGCTCAGGTAAAAACTATCAGTTAGGCTGAGGCCACACTGCATCGCACCGGAATCGTGAGCATTAACGTTGTGCACCGGATTGTGTGTGCATTTCCAGCGCGTGCTTGCGATCCGCAAATCCTGCATTATCAGAGTGCATTTGATTGCGCAGATAATAGTTAGAGCATGTGCTCTGGTAAGCAGATCACAGCAAAACTAGTGTGGCATAAACTGGCGCAAACTAGCGTGCGCTTTTTAAAGGAACACTTAACTGTTATTTTTAACTACATTCAATATGTATTATTCACAGGGAGGTGAGAACGCTTATTGCCACCTCCCTGTGTATAATAGAACGTCCGGGGGTCAAAGCCGAACTTACCTTACTGTCGTTCCACTCGCAGTTCCTTCTGCACTGACAGCCGCGCTGATCGCGCCAATCTTTTGTATGCGCCAAAGGTAGGCACTTGGTCAGGCAGGGCGTCTGTCAGTGTCGAAGGAGTGGAGCGGTGGTAAGGTAAGTTCCAGTGTCCCCCATGCGTTCTATTATTTTTGGAGCAGTGATGTAAGGTAAGGATTTTATAACACTACAGAGTGGGGCCAGTAGCGGGTGAAATTATAGTTTTGTGTTGTACCTAATATAAGTCAGTGCTATACTTTATATAATTTACTGATGGTCATTTAGATGGTAATAGTGAGATAGTGCACACATACATATACACCTTTCCTATATGTAATATCCTATACCCCCCACCTCATTGGTAGCTCCTAAAAACACAATGCAATCTCCTATGAAGATATAAATATATTTATATAATATAAGGGATATATAATCGGGTCCAAAAGCTTTCTTTATCCGGCATATGCCCGGGTGCTATACCAACAAAATCCTACCCAGCTTGTATAAAACGGTCGCACACACAGGTCTTGTATCAAATGCTATGTGGTTTATTCCATGGTTGACATGTTTCTGCCCCAACATGGGCTGTCATCGCAACTATATATATATATATATATATATATATATAAAGATAGTGCCTTTGTAAACCTGTTGTGTTGTTGAAAGTCCAAACCAAACCCAGAGATTAGAATACTGTCAAGAGTTTGAACCTGCTGGATCTCAGAATGAACTGCCCTGGATTTCCATTGGGTGCCTTCAGGTCTCTGATACATCTGCGGTTTTGGTGGACTGATAGCTGTCTGGGTGATAGTTGGGTAATTGGTGGTACCTAATCTATGGTTGGTTTAGCAGAGAGCACAAAGTGCTTGTGTCCATTTCCATTAACTTATAGGATAGTATATACTGTATATATAATGCATACTGTAAAACAGTGCTTTGTTTATGTAACAGTCTTAAAATAAGTGACATGCTTGTGTTTTGCATGAATATTTCATCCACTTTACATAAAGTGCTTTTCTTTTGTTTAGGAAAATGAAATCATAGTTTTTAACCACACCAATTACTCTGCCTAAACACAATGGGGACTGGGAAGGATTGCTCCTGTACAGCAGTCTGTCTGCCGGGTGTATGTTAATAATGATATATTACAGCGTGTTCAGCTTTCAACAAGCTGTCCAACAGCATTACATCAGCTCAATCAGGGACGGCACTGACCGTCTGATTCAAAATGCGCCTTTGGCAGAATTCAAAATGTTGGAGTCTATACGCAGCACACTTAATCGATTACTAATGCTTCCATGTTTATCTATAACATCTCTTACCAATTGTAAGAGATATTATAAACTCTTATCTAAATATGTAAATATCTCTTACCCATTGTTTATTTGCTTTCAAAGCAAATAGTTATTCCTGTGCCTCTCCAACGGGATATGCTGCTTGGCTCCTGGAACCATGTTCCTGCTCCCTTTACTATTTATTGGCCAAGGCTTAGTGAAGCCTCTGTCGGGGGGTTTAATCAAAATGCGCCTGAAAAGTCATTAGCAATTAAAAGGATTAATCATCTGTACTAGGCTTTGATCTCCATGTTACCAGGGATATCATTCATGTAGGGATCAGACACGGAGAGCACTGAGAAACATTTTTGTGTCCACAGAGCAGAAGTAACACCATTTGCATTGATGTCACAAGCAATCGGCTTGTAAAGGAGCCTAAACGTCTTGTCACGAAAATAAAGCTCTTCTAATGAAGCCGGCAAGGGGCTGAGTGAAGCACCAAATGAAGCATAGGCAGAAAGCTACAAAGACTCAAATGCTTTTGACACAGGGCAAAAATAATTTGTATGTTTAACCATTCTAGACGTCACTAAGAAATGTAATAGGGTAGGGAGAGTATAAAGCATTAGATCTCCCCTTTGCTCACAAATAAGGAAGAGAGAGCTCTGAGTAATTTCCAATCCTTAGGCATTCTAGAAAGCTGAAACTCCTATCATACTTACCGAGAGTTTCCTTTCCTGGCCATTCCCAGGCAGCATATTCAAACACATATGGTTCCCTCCTACTAGACAGAAGATACCTACCCTTTAAAGGGGATCCGCCTCCTTTACTCCTCAGTCTAGTTTCAAAGCTATAACATGGGAGGGAGGCTACCTGGGGGAAACTCTCTGTAAGTATGATAGGATTTTCAGCTTTCCTGGCCATCCCCGCAGCATATTCAAACACATATGTGTCATACCCAAGCAATCATGGGGTGGGAAATAAATATTGTCCAAACTGCAGAACAAAAATATTTTACTCATCAGAGATGGACTGTAACACTTAACGTCCAAACAACATATTTGAAGCAAACTTAAGATTTAGCTTATAATGCTTAACAAAATTATTGGGCATTGCCCAGGTAGTTGCTCGACAAACAGCTTCTGTTTTGGCTCCATCTTCTGCTGCCCAAGATGCTGCAATTCCCCCTGTAATCCCTTGGGGAGGTGCCAACTCCTGGACAATATACGCCTTTATTATTGCTCCGACAAGCCATCCTCTTACTGTGGAGACAGTTGCTGCTGCTCCCTTTTTTGGACCCATCTGTATCACAAAAAAAAAGGTGAGGATACATGGTCGCACATCCAGGATTCATTTCTATGTCCTCTACAGAAAAGGCTGGGAGAACTATCGACTTATAAATATGGAAACTTGATATAACTTTGGGTAAGAAGTCCTTAGTGTGATGCATGATGATTGCCTCTGAAAGAATCTTCATATTGGGCTCCCTAATTGAAGGGGCTGCTATTTCACCCGCCCTTCTACCTGATGTTAGTGCCACTAACAGTATGGTTTTCAATGTTAGATCCCACATCATTTGTCTTTCAGACAAATGGTGTTTTGACTAAGGATTTCAGTACAGTGGGTAGGTCCCACCGGGGCAACAAACGCCTTCTGGGTGGTCTAATCCGTTGCACCCCTTGAAGGAATCTCCTGACTAAGTCCTCCTGGAACAGCTTCCTATCCAATGCCATCGATAAGGCTGATATTTGCACCTTCAATGTACTAAGACTCAGACCTCTATCTAGGCTTGCTTGCAGGAATTCCAGGATTTGAGGAATAGATGGTTGTAAGAAGGGAACTTCAATTGACTCGGCCCATGTTCTAAAGGCTTCACAGATGCTGGCATATCTTGATGAGGTGGATGGCCCTCTCGCCTGCAACAAAGTTTGTACCACCTGACTGGTGGTGATGACATCACTGCTCGCACCGAACCCGGAAGTGGGTGAACACAGCCGCGCCGCACCAGTGGGGAAGAGGAGGATGCCTACTTTGCCTGAGAGGCGCATAGGCGCTCACAACGGCAGAGGCTTCGGCTGGCCTGTCCACAGCCAGAATGGGGAACATTCCTGTCCGACAGAAGAAAAAGACTGAGGCGGGAAGTAGGCTGATCCCTTTTAAAGGGTAGGTATCTTCTGTCTAGTAGGAGGGAACCATATGTGTTTGAATATGCTGCCTGGGAATGGCCAGGAAGCAATTTTAATGCATGTTAATTTGCATTTACTTTGAGTTCCAGACCTTGCTGAAAAGGGTGCAACACTTTAAATATGTATGTGAAATTAAAAACAACTAAACAACCCGCTGTAAGGGCACTGTACTGAGAGCTGCCATCACTGAAACCAATTTTAAAGTAATACTAACCTATTTCTGGAGATTTACCTTGGGTTAGTGTGACTTTAGGACAGAATTTGCAATTGCACTAAATAGTTGCACAAGGTCCTGTAATGAGCCCTATGGTAGGACATTTGTGTAGCTGATTTTCAACACCAGAAAAATGTTGCCATTAAAAGTCATGATGGAATTGCAATGTACTGAGAGCTGCAATAGCCCTGGTGCATCTGAACTGCAATGGTAGTACCGACTGATAGCAATACATTGCCCCAATAGTGAACTATTCCTTTAATGCATTGATTGAAGAAAGGTAACGAACTAAATACCCAGGAAACATTCACAGTGATATAAAGGAAAGTATAGACAACTTTGTTGGGTTATAAACGGTTGGTACAGCTTTATTTAAATAGTTATTATCCAAGGTCAAAACTTTCCATTAACTGGACTATCTTATTAGAGAAAGAGACAATGGCACCAATGCTAAACTTTCTTTCTCTATGGATCATAGGGATCATATTTAAAAACCCATGGTATTGCAAAATTGCGACCATAAAGTACAGTATTGGCCATAAATGTACAGCTTGGATCGTACATTAACGAACGTTCGTTCATACTGTAATGGTATTGTATGTGCGATCGCAATGATTGTAGAACCTGCGGTTTAGCAAAATAGCGATACCGAGCCTTTAGAAATACAGCCCATAGTACAGAGTTTCAATGGTACAAGATGAGGGAGAAGCCTGCTAAGTACATCTCTTATTTAAACCCCTTAATATATATACATAATGAATGAGAATGACCCAATATACAGCATGAGGAAGAGAATTTAAAAGAACAGCTTGTAAGAAACTATAGGGTTAACAGAGGTTTTATGGTAGTGGAAGATCTGGATTGGCTACTCCCTTTTTTTAATATAGCGGTTGCACTATACCTCCCATTGTCTCGTATAATGGGCTTGTATACACACGTACACACATGTACACGCAGAGCTTCTTGTATGGGCAATTGTACGATCGTTGTACTTTTTTTTTATCCTGAGCAAGAACATTTTTAGCAAGCGATCGATTGTGTGACCGCCTTTTTTAAGTGTATGGGCCCCATAAGGACCTTGTGGCATTTTTTATTGTATTATTAACCCAGCTGTTAATTGAGATAATTTGAAATAAAGGATTGTTTTTAAGTAGAGATGGACGAACTTTCGAAAGTTCGGTCCGTTTTCGAACTTTCGAACTATATTGAAAGTTCGAAAGTTCGAAAACGGACCCATTAAAGTCAATGGAAGTGAAATAGTTTGAAAGGTTCTAATGAAATACAATTAAAATATCAATGGTAACTTAATATAAATGGCTGTGGGACCTGGGAAATGGTCTGGGGAACATGTTCGAATATCCAGGACATTTGAAAATCTATGTCGCGCTATTTTCGAGCTCGTTCGCGCCTAGGTACCATGTACATTTTACTCGCAGATTCAATGCTCGCGTATAGGCTTTAATGTACACTTTACTCATAGATTCAAAGTTTGTGCCTAGATACCATGTACATTTTACTCGCGGATTCGATGCCTGCGTATAGGTTTTAATGGACACTTTACTCGCGGATTCGATGTTTGCGTTCGTGCCTAGATACCATGGACATTTTACTCACGCATTCGATGCTCGCGTATAGGTTTTAATGGACATTTTACTTGCGGATTCGATGTTCGTGTCTAGATACCATGGACATTTTACTCGCGGATTCAATGCCTGCGTATAGGTTTTAATGGACACTTTACTCGCGGATTCGATGTTCGCGTTCGTGCCTAGATACCATGGACATTTTACTCGCGGATTCGATGCCGAGTATAGGTTTTAATGGACACTTTACTCGCGGATTCGATGTTCGCGTTCGTGCCTAGATACCATGGACATTTTACTCGCGGATTCGATGCTCGCGTGTAGGTTTTAATAGACACTTTACTCGCAGATTCGATGCTCACGTATAGGTATAATAGGCATTTTACTCGCGGATTCGAACGGTCGAACATTCGATATTTATCGAAAGTCCGAAAATATCAAAAATCTGGGTCCGGGATAGTGCAAGAAGTCCGAATTCGTTTGAACCGGAAAGCAGGACACAGGGGTACTCAGTAAGGCAGATGCCAGTCCCCCCTGAGGTCAGTTTTGCCAGTCTCTAAGAGGGACATTTCTTAATATATTTTCAATTTCCATCCATTGCTTAGGGAAGCTCTTGCTATGGTAGGTAAGACATTGGCCCGGATATTCCAACAGCTGTTATATTTACAAACAACATCAAAAGTTGGATAAGAGAGTTGACACAATCTGGCCCAGCCAATAAGGGAGAGGTACTTTCAGTGTTAAAGGGCAAGTCCAGCCCCCAAGCGAAAACTTACATACAGGTAAATCACCCCCCAAAACCCTAAACGGTAATAGTTTGAAATCTGAAATCTGTAAGTCTAACCTGAAATCCTGCACAATGTCCTATTTCCCCTGTTTCTGCTTCCTGGTTCTTCCAGTTAGCAACTGTCAGTTATGGATTTGACAGCTGACATCACAGCCATTGACTGAATGTTAATTCCCTATCTGCCTCTTCTGAGCATGCCCAGGCTCAGTACAGGTTTCTAAATAGCTCAGTTTCCATGAGGAATCCAGAAGCATAGCAGGCATACAGTCATGGACAAATTATAATATATCAACATATTTTAAAGAGGCCATTCTTTATAAAAGATGTTCTTATGAGAGTGGAGTTGTCCTTTAAGGATTATAATGAAACTAACTCATATTGGAAAGTAGGGTAGTGGGGGAAAGATGATACACTGAAACTTTGATTAAATAGGCAGGTAGAGAGTTTTTTTGTCAGAAAGTGACCTGAGATTAGAGTGACGTTAGGGACCAGATTATCTCCTCCATAGACTGGAATTAGTTCTAACTTCCCGCTGTGTTTGCAAATCTCCCTTCTAAATCTCCAGTCATCACAATCTATATTCATTTTTATTTAAACTGTCAGCCTTAGCCGTACACATCAATATTCTGGAGGATTAAGACAAATATAACTCAAAAGACATAGCGAGATCCACTGTCAACAGTACTTAATTTAGTACTTGATACTTGCAGTCCACAATTTTGTAGCAGGGATGAGAGATAAACAAACTGCTAATGTGACGGTGCTGATTGTATAAACGTACATGGTATATAAGAGCCTGACGGGCCATGCTGGAGCTCTGCATGTCCAATATATTGGCATTTGATCAGTATGATGATGTCGACACTAACAATAATGTCATCAAACCTATGCAGGCAGGAATTAAGACACCTTCAAGTGTAGGTCTCCTTTAACCAATGTTTTAAGCTAGGCTGCTAAACTCTGCACTTTTGCTTATCTTATTATTTATTACTGTTAGAAGGATATGGCTACTTGAGTGCCTATGCAATGTGAAATAATTCCCATGGAGGGTAACTTTATTCTCACTGCTAAATCCAAGGTTTAATCACCCGTAACGATGTCTGCAAGTTTGAATGTTTCCTATTAACTGCAGGTATTCTGGTTCTCCCCGCAAACATAAAGACATTCTGTGTGTGAAACTCTTCAGAGAAGGCCTGACTGCATACTGATATTATATTCAATACCATTATCATTACCTGTAGTTAAGGCGGCTATAGACAAATCGTTATCATTGGCCGATCGTGGTCAATAATATCAGTCGTCCAAAAATTTCACCCATCCTGATAACGAAATTTGCTATGAACAACTTGATTTGCCGGCAGGTACCATACATGGAGCGATAATGGCCAATTGTATTGCTGCGTCTATGGCCACCATAACACTGTCATGCTTAATGTGAACTGTATTTGTTTGTATATATAATATTGCAACAAACGTGACACGGAATCCTGCTCAATAATAACAATGCTATAGTAATAATAATAAATGGTAAGGGTAAATACAATATGTCCACAAGTGTCATAACACAACTGGAAGGAAGACAAGGTCAAAAACTTTCCATCCGTTTACATAAATGCAGGTGGTGCAGTTATTATTACACAGCACGCGAGCACTTGTGTATGGATTCATTCATTCTGATTCCATTTACATATCATACATTCATAGAAACCAGCAGGAACTGGGATGGGCAGTAATGTTACTCAGTTTAAAGGACCGTTCATGTTTCAACACTTGTTAATATGAATGGAAATAGAACATAAGGAGATCTTATCGTGTCACCTCACACACTGTTTGTGATAACCCTCTGTTAAATGTACAGGTACTTAGCAATGGATAAGATAAGAGAGAAATATATATATATATATATATATATATATAGAGAGAGAGAGAGAGAGAGAGAATAGAAATATAGGTAGATAGAGATAAACAGCTAGCTAGATATTAAATAAAAAGATGTATAATCTATAGAGCACTGATAGGATAGATAGATATATAGATAGATAGATAGATAGATAATAGATAGATAGATAGATAGATATATAGATAGATAGATAATAAATAGATAGATAGATAGATAATAGATAGATAATAGATAGATAGATAGATGGTAGATAGATAGTAGATAGATAGATAGATAGATAGATAGATATTAGATAGATAGATAGATAGATAGATAGATAGATAGATAGATAGATAGCAAACAAGGCTACTGTTCCGGGGGGATAATAGTGATATAATATGGTATAATTGGATAATAATAATAATCAGACTGACATCTACCTGTGTGCAGTATAATTTACCCAATAAGTTTGTCCACACTTACGAGCTATTAGATCCTGCAAGTGGCAGGGTTCTCACTAAATCCCCATATTCTTAAATCTTGCCTCCTGTTGACTTCAATAGGTTTACAGGGTGATGCTCCGAGAGATGCAAAGCTCCTGCTATGTAGAGCAGAAAGAAACAAGGGAGGTTTTGTTTCAATAGCATTTCCCGCAAAACTTATTACCTTAGTACTGAAAATCCGATTCGAGCCCAATTGAATGGGAATTTTTCTAATAGAATTTTCAATGAAAATTCTTGGATTTTCTAAACCAGACGTTTTGAATCAAAACCAGAATTCATCACTAGTACTGTGGAGTTAAAGTCACGCTAACCGATGTTATATTGGCTCAGTGTTTAATGCGAAAGTTACCGCAGATGGCGGCAAACCGTTGGGGGACATTTTAGTGCCAGGTAATGTCTAGCGTTAAAGGGCAACTATGATTTAAGTTCATTTTGAAGGTACAACGGAAGGTTTATATAACCCTAACTTGTTTGGAAAAGATTGGAGACCACAGTTACTCTTTAAACGTGCCGCACTGTGCCATGCGCCAAGAGCCACTATCAGCATATAACATCGCTGGTGCCATTGCATCAGGGAGATGATAGCTTTTCTCGGTGCATTGCCCTAATAGTTGGAAAACTTTGCAGCTTGTGTTTTTCACATAATTTATCCATTTTTAGTCTGCTAGTCTGGAGTCTCTGTCTCTACAGACTCTACAGAGCCCACAGCCACATTTCCTGATACCTAGAGTAACACAGCAATGAATATTCCATATAGGTTGCAGGTTTGGAATGGCGGGAGGATAGGGACATCACAAGCAGTTCTTGCCTGCTCAGACATTTTATTTATGTGCAGAGTTTAGCGATTTTACTGGTTTACTAAAAAAATGAATGGGAATTAGTGCCTCAAAAATAACAAAATCAGCTGCAAGTTATTGAAATCTCAGGACAATAAGGGAGATTCAATAAATGTTCTTATCGTTAAAAATGGTGCAAATTTTTCCCCAACCAATCAGATCTTATTGAATAACCCTGAATGATCTTTACTTGTGTGTGTGTGTGCGTGCGTGTGTGCGTGCATATATATATAAATAAACTGTATATATAGCACTTATATTGTTTCTGTTTTTACCATTGAGGTGCCCATACATTAGGCTGATTCTATGTACAATCCGACATACCATTAGACATTTCCATTAATTGGCTAAAAAATTTTACATTTTCCCAATCTTATTATGCGACATTAGATCGTAAAATTGATTGTAATTATGATCGAGAAAGTTGTTTTTTTAAGTCGATTGGTAAAATGATTGTAGTGTTTTCGGGTTTGATTAAATGTTAATGTAATGTAACCTCACAATAGACGACATTTGACATTAATCTCAAAACAAATTGAATGTCGAATAATATGTATGGGACATCTTAGTACAATTAACATTGTACATCTGTCTATCAATGTATCTGTCGGTTTAGGATCGTGATTACGATTGTGTATGGCCACCTTTAGTCTACAAACGACAGGTATGAATAGAAACTTTATTGACAATTTACCACTGGATATTGTTTGAAGACATCGTATGGAAAGCCAGTAACAGGAATTCTTTCCGAGGATCCTTCTGAAACGCGATAGGCGGTAAAGGGCAGACAAGAAGAACATCTGCATATTTGCTTTTTTATACTTTCTATGAATAGACATCCCCCTACATCCAAACATTTGCCCCCTTCTTGCGGTTTTCGCTGCTTTGGGATTGAGCTGTTGGTTAGTGAACAGCAGGTGTTTTATACGTCTAGACAGAGAAGTCTCCGGTTACCGGAATGTGCACGGTTTATCTCTGGCCCAACAGATACTTTCAGTCTTTCCTTTGGTTTTTATCATTCTCCAACATTTTATAGCTATCGTAACTTGTCGGGATGTTTTCTTCTCTATCTGTATTTATTGTTCCCTTGCTGCTATATCTTTACATTCTATCATCCAAATGTGCAGACATAAGGTTTACTGGTTTTCATTAAATACATTTCACTATAGTCCAATTATGGTACTTTATGGTTACAAGCTCAGTATTACATTAGGCACTTGCTGTAAGTACAATTCAATACTTATTTCCTGGTCACAGTGTGCCCTCTATAGTCAGAATGGCAACTGAAAGGCCTGCTATTTTATGGGATAAATCAATCCTATGTGTATTCCGGACACTTGCAGAATTCCATTTCTAGCTTGTGCAGATTCCCTATAGGAGACAGAAGCAGTGATGTATTCAACTGAAAATATTTGGACAATGCCCATAAAGCAGAACCAGGCATGGAAGCTGATGTCAGTATTGTGATATAATGCAGACATCCCACCCTGCCAAACGTGGCTTCTGGGCAGGGTGGGCAGGAAGGGAGCATGACAGGGGGTGTGCCGTCTGGTAGAGACCTATAGGCGTGGTGGAGGCAGAGTTAAAGCCATTCCCAGGGGTATGTTGGACAGGTATTGGGCATTCCGAGAACTGAGATTGCCAGTATTTAATGATATTGTTAAATACCGGTCGTTATCGTTAAATACCAGTCGTTATCGTTAAATTACTATAGTTATTTTACGATAACGATCATTATTTTACGATAACAATCGGTATTTTACGATAACGATAGCGATTTTTTATAAATAGGGCCCTATGTCTCTAGCTTCTCTAATTCTTAAAATATAGACTTGTAAATTTACACTCAGACAGTCAGGATAAACAAGGAAGTGTGTGATGTGCTGTGTAAGAAGTCAAAAAAAAATTAGTGATCTTTACTGAAGCAATTTAAAGGGTAACTGTAGTCTCTATACAAGTGCTATCTATTTAACAGCCTAGGATGATGTCTCTAGCTTCTCTGGATCTTAAGTTATAGGCCTGTAAAGTTACAGTTTCTGGTCTGTCCTGTCTGTCTGACTCTGTGACAGTCACATGAGGTTCTGTTAAAGAATTCCCACCCCTAAAAAATATATTTTCTGAAGCTATTTACAGACTTGTGACCATTCACTATCCTTTCCTCTACCTGGCCACCTTAGGGAAAGAAAAAAAGTTTTCTTTTCAGGCTTGTGATCAGCTTTAAAAACAATTTAGAAGTTCGGGGGTTTGGCTTATGATGCTTGGACCCAGCAGGGCATGCTCCAAAGGACACTTATATGGAGACCACAATTACCCTTTATACAGTTAAAAGGAGTAGATACTGTAATCCAGCACTTTGGATCATCGGCCTATTGTTCTGTACGGTTAGGTCCTTTTATAACTGTATTTCTTAGAAGGAATGGATTTTACAGAAGCCAAAGGGGGTCTCATTTTTTAGATTCTTTTTTTTAAATAACAGCAGGAATTATTATTATAGAATAGAATTATAGAATTATTAGAGATACAGAGAATGAAATCATTAGTATGTTACCCCAGTAACCACAGACCCTGCTGATCTGTTGTATTTATTATTTTATCTCTTTATTATTACTGTGCACTAATCCCAGAGGCTCCAAACGTTCGCTCACTGCTATTCACTGTTACCTTTTGCCAAGATATAAATAAAATCAATAGCTAGAGGACCTTTTTCTAAACCTTGTATTTTAAGACACAGCCTTATACACAAATAGGCAGTCTAGACTCCAATGCATCTCCATGTTTTTGTGTATTTTGATATACCAGTTAAGTGACATCTGAGGTTAACAAGTGAAGCATTAATGACTCAGCAGTTGGCTAGGGATCTGTTCCAAGAAATAAAAGGCAGATCTGACCTAAAGCCAGGGAGAATGACGGGAGACTATCATTTCGTCAGGGTAATTCTCGCTTTATAGAGAGGTGGGAATGTTAACGACCAACAAAATATCAAAGATGTATGGACATAAATATAGCATGCAGCCTGTTCTGTAAACAATGCATGGACTGTGGTCGCAAAGCTGTCATACAGATTTAAAGGACAACTGTGGTCTTGTGCCCCATGGTGTCTTTTCCCATTGGATAGATCCTAGACTGAGTTGGGTTGGAACTTAGTTGTCCTTTAATAATATTTAAGAGGCAATCAGATCAATGCACACTGCTCCTGTTCTGGCGTTTAAGTCTCGCTAAGCGGTTCATTGCAAAGGGACAGAAACCTTTTTCGACACTTTTAACACCAACCATTAAAAAGTGGCGAAGTAAAGTGCCGCTATCGGCTTATGACATAGATTGCAGCGGCTGTGCACCTTGGCCAAGCAACCTCCACAATAAAGGAGTTTAAGTCACGCTCACCAATATAAACTCCAGAAGAGAAGCGGTGCGCGCCTTGTGCATTGCCCTGATAGGGTTAAACTATTATGTAAAGATCTAACCATAACATTAAAAGGGACATTAAACAGATCATTAAATCTGTATCTATTATTCTCAGGGAGGTGAGAGCGGTTATTCCCACCTTCCTGTGAATAAAAACGCCCAAGGACACTGCAACACTTACCACTTGCGGATCCTTTCCAGCTGTCAGGCTTCCTGGTAATGGCCGTCAGTCACGGCCAATAGCTGCCGGCTATTACCGAATGAGTGTCTGCTACTGCTGCTCGTACAGCATGGCGCTGGATCGTGGGATCGTTAGCCTCTTTTCTCAGTCTAGGAACAGCTTTGGTAACTGTAAGTAAAACAGATCTGGGTTTTGGTGGGTGTACTATCACATACTAAATTATTGTAAGAGGGGTGGACATGCCCTTTAACGAAATGAACACAATGACCAATCTTTGCTAAATGCTATTTTTTCTGTTTCTAGATTGATAAAGAGTTAACTGGACAAGTGCTGGGAAAGCTCTGGATTCAGTGTATATATATATACATGCGTGTGTGTGTATCGGTTTTCTAAGCCACATATCTAACCTTGATAGCAGTTTCATTGCACAAAATAGAATGTGGATTCATTTACTGCAAAGTAACATAGAATATCTTACAAGTAATTCCATCTAATCCCAAGTGATCTGGATTGTCACATGAGAATACCATCTGCTTTGCAGCTTAACTATTATCCAATAGCATTGCCATAAAAATAAATCTATGCAGTTATTTAAGGAACAATAAAAACCCCTATAGAGTATAGAAAAACAAGTGAGGAATTTAAACCAATGATTAAGATATTAAAATAACAGTCAAACCATGAAAATTGTTATATTACTTAATTTATTAATATTGACACTTTACACGGATCAACTTGTGTTTCATTGTTCAATAGTTTGATCATCTTAATGGATCATAGAATGTCACACAATCAATCAGGAATCAATATTCGATTATTTACTTATTATCACACCTTTCTCTGATTATTGGGGTGCATAATTAATGTGTCGTGCTATGCTAGGGCTTGGTCATACGATCAAACAAACATCTATTGACATTTCTTTAAAAATTGTCAGATAAAATTGATTGAAATTTTCCGATCTGACTGGGCGAGGTTTGGTTGATTCTGCACTCGATATCAATCACTTTTAAAGAATTGATATGTGAAATGTAATTGCTAACTGTACTGTAGTTTTTAAATAGTATTATCTATAATATGCTGGCCATACATTAGCCCATATATCTTTTTTATGATCATAATGTCGAAGGCAAACATTGGCCCAAACCAGGAAATCATGGCTAGAGATGGACTAGCCAAGTTCCAGCCGAACTATTCGAATTCGAACAAATTCGGACTTCTCGAACTATCCCAGACCCGGATTTTCGATATTTTCCGAATGTTCGACTGTTCGAATGTGTGGGTAAAATGCCTATTATACCTATATGCAAGCCTCGAATCCGCGAGTAAACTGTCCATTAAAACCTATATGCGAGCATCGAATCTGCGAGTAAAATCTACATGATACCTAGGCGCGAGCATGGAGCATCGAATCCGCGAGTAAAATCTACATGATACCTATACGCGAGCATCGAATCCGCGAGTAAAATGTCCATGGTATCTAGGCGCCAACATCGAATCCGCAAGTAAAATGTCCATGGTATCTAGGCGCAAACATCGAATCCGCAAGTAAAATGTCCATGGTATCTAGGCGCGAACATCGAATCTACGAGTAAAGTGTCCATTAAAACCTATATGCGAGAATCGAATCCGCGAGTAAAATGTCCATGGTATCTAGACGCGAGCATCGAATCCGCGAGTAAAGTGTCCATTAAAACCTATACGCGAGCATCAAATCAGTGAGTAAAATCTACATGATACCTAGGCGCGAGCATCGAATCCACAAGTAGTGTCCATTAAAACCTATACGCAAGCATCGAATCCGCGAGTAAAATCTACATGATACCTAGGCGCGAACATCGAATCCGCGAGTAAAGTGTCCATTAAAGCCTATACGCGAGCATCAAAACTGCGAGTAAAATGTACATGATACCTAGGCACGAACATCGAATCCGCGGTAAATTGTCCATTAAAGCCTATATGCGAGCATCAAATCCGCGAGTAAAATGTCCATGAAACCTAGGCGCGCACATCAAATCCGAGATGAAAGTGTCCATTAAAGCCATACGCGAGCATCGAACTCGCGAGTAAAATGTCACATGATAAATAGGCACGAACATCGAATCCGCGAGTAAAGTGTCCATTAAAGCCTATATGCGAACATCGAATCCGTGAGTAAATGTCCATGTATCTAGGCCCAGCATCGAATCCGCAAGTAAAGTGTCCATTAAAGCCTATACGGTGAGCATTGAATCCACGAGTAAAATGTCCATGGTATCTAGGCGCGAGCATCGAATCCGCAAGTAAAGTGTCCATTAAACCTATACGCGAGCATCGAATCCTTGAGTAAAATGTCCATGGTATCTAGGCGCGAGCATCGAATCCGCGAGTAAAGTGTCCATTAAAGCCTATATGCGAGCATCGAATCCGTGAGTAAAATGTCCATGGTATCTAGGCGCAAGCATCGAATCCGCAAGTAAAGTGTCCATTAAAGCCTATACGCGAGCATCGAATCCTTGATTAAAATGTCCATGGTATCTAGGCGTGAGCATCGAATACCGAGAAAGTGCGCGAACATCAATCCGCAGTAAAGTGTCCATTAAAGCCTATACGCGAGCACAAATCCGCGAGTAAAATGTCCATCAAAACCTATCGTAAGCATCAAATCCGAAGTAAATGTCCATAAATCCGCGTAAAGTGTCCATTAAAGCCTATACTTGAGCATCGGTCCGCAAGTAAGTGTCCATTAAAGCCTATACGCGACATTGAAACTGAGAGTAAAATGTCCATGGTATCTAGGCGCGAGCATCGAATCCGCCAGTAAAGTTCCATTAAACCTATACACGAGCATCGAATCCGCCATAAAATGTCCATGGTATCTAGCACGAGCATCGAATCCGCGAGTAAAGTGTCCATTAAAGCCTATATGCAGCATCGAATCCGTGAGTAAAATGTCCATGGTATCTAGCGCAGCATCGAATCCGCAAGTAAGTGTCCATTAAAGCCTATACGCGAGCATCGAATCCTTGAGTAAAATGTCCATGGTATCTAGCGCGCGAGCATCGAATCCGCGAGTAAAGTGCAAGAACATCGAATCCGCGAGTAAAGTGTCCATTAAAGCCTATACGCGAGCATCAAATCCACAAGTAAATATGTCATCAAAAGCCTATACGTGAGCATCAAATCCACAATAAAATGTCCATAAAATCCACGAGTAAAGTGTCCATTAAAGCCTAACGTGAGCATCGAGTCCGCGAGTAAAGTGTCCATTAAAGCCTAAACGCGAGCATTGAAACTGCGAGTAAAATGTACATGATACCTAGGCACGAACATCGAATCCGCGAGTAAAGTGTCAATTAAATCCTATAAGCGAGCATCGAATCCGCGAGTAAAATGTCCATGATACCTAGGCGCGCACATCAAATCTGCGAGTAAACTGTCCATTAAAGCCTATACATGAGCATCAAATCCGCAAGTAAATGTCCATAAAATCCACGATTTAAGTGTCCATTAAAGCCTATACGTGAGCATCGAGTCCGCGAGTAAAGTGTCCATTAAAGCCTAGGCACGAACATCGAATCCGCAAGTAAAGTGTCCATTAAGCCTATACGCGAGCATCGAATCTGCGAGTAAAATGTCCATGATACCTAGGCGCGCACATCAAATCTGCGAGTAAAGTGTCCATTAAAGCCTATAGGCGAGCATCAAATCCCGAGTAAAATGTCCATCAAAAGCCTATACGTGAGCATCAAATCCGCAAGTAAAATGTCCATAAAATCCGTGAGTAAAGTGTCCATTAAAGCCTATATGTGAGCATCGAGTCCGCGAGTAAAGTGTCCATTAAAGCCTATACGCGAGCATCGAAACTGCGAGTAAAATGTACATGATACCTAGGCACGAACATCGAATCCGCGAGTAAAGTTCCATTAAAGCCTATTGCGAGCATCGATCCGCGATTAAAATGTCCATATACCTAGGCGCGCACATCAAATCTGCGAGTAAAGTGTCCATTAAAGCCTATACGTGAGCATTGAAAAAATCCATGGTATCTAGGCGTGAGCATCGAATCCGCAGTAAAGTGTCCATTAAAACCTATACACGGCATCGAATCCGTGAGTAAATATTCCATGGTATCTAGGCGCGAGCATCGAATCCGCGAGTAAAGTGTCCATTAAAAGCCTATATGCGAGCTCGAATCCGTGAGTAAAATGTCCATGGTATCTAGGCGCGAGCATTGAATCCGCAAGTAAAGTGTTCATTAAAGCCTATACGCGAGCACGAATCCGTGAGTAAAATGTCCATGGTATCTAGGCGCGAGCATCAATCCGCAAGTAAAATGTCCATTAAAGCCTATTGCGAGCATCGAATCCGTGAGTAAAATGTCCATGGTATCTAGGCGCGAGCATTGAATCCGCGAGTAAAGTGTCCATTAAAGCCTATACGTGAGCATCGAGTCCACGAGTAAAGTGTCCATTAAAGCCTATACGTGAGCATCGAAACTGCGAGTAAAATGTACATGATACCTAGGCACGAACATCGAATCCGCGAGTAAAGTGTCCATGAAAGCCTATATCCGAGCATCGAATCCGCGAGTAAAATGTCCATGATACCTAGGCGCGCACATCAAATCTGCGAGTAAAGTGTCCATTAGCCTATACGTGAGCATTGAAAAAATGTCCATGGTATCTAGGCGCACATCGAATCCGTGAGTAAACTGTCCATTAAAGCCTATACACGAGCATCAAATCCGCGAGTAAAATGTCCATCAAAGCCTATACGTGAGCATCAAATCCACAAGTAAATGTCAATAAAATCCGCGAGTAAAGTCTCCATTAAAGCCTATACGTGAGCATCGAGTCCGCGAGTTAAGTGTCCATTAAAGCCTATACCGAGCATCAAAACTGCGAGTAAAATGTACATGATACCTAGGCACGAACATCGAATCCGCGAGTAAAGTGTCCATTAAGCCTATACCGAGCATCGATCTGCGAGTAAAATGTCCATGATACCTAGCGCGCACATCAATCTGCGAGTAAAGTGTCCATTAAAGCCTATTGCGAACATCGAATCCGCGAGTAAAATGTCCATGGTATCTAGGCGCAAGCATCGAATCCGCAAGTAAAGTCTACATTAAAGCCTATACGCGAGCATCGAATCCGTGAGTAAAATGTCCATGGTATCTAGGCGCGAGCATCGAATCCGCGAGTAAAGTGCGCGAACATCGAATCTGCGAGTAAAGTGTCCATTAAAGCCTATACGCGAGCATAAAATCCGTGAGTAAAGTGTCCATTAAAGCCTATACGTGAGCATCGAGTCCGCGAGTAAAGTGTCCATTAAAGCCTATACGCGAGCATCGAAACTGCGAGTAAAATGTACATGATACCTAGGCACGAACATCGAATCTGCAAGTAAAGTGTCCATTAAAGCCTATATGCGAGCATCGAATCCGCAAGTAAAATGTCCATGATACCTAGGCGCGCACATCAAATCTGCGAGTAAAGTGTCCATTAAAGCCTATACGTGAGCATTGAAAAAAATGTCCATGGTATCTAGGCGCGAGCATCGAATCCGTGAGTAAAGTGTCCATTAGGACCTATACGCGAGCATCGAATCCGCAAGTAAAATGTCCATGGTATCTAGGCGCGAGCATCGATTCCGCAAGTAAAGTGTACATTAAAGCCTATACGCGAGCATAGAATCCGTGAGTAAAATGTCCATGTATCTAGGCGCGAGCATCGAATCCGCGAGTAAAGTGCGCGAACATCGAATCCGCAGTAAAGTGTCCATTAAAGCCTAACGCGAGTATCAATCCGCAAGTAAAATGTCCATCAAAAGCCTATACGTGAGCATCAAATCCGCAAGTAAAATGTCCATAAAATCCGCGATTAAAGTGTCCATTAAAGCCTATACGTGACATCGAGTCCGCGAGTAAAGTGTCCATTAAAGCCTATACGCGAGCATCGAAACTGCGAGTAAAATGTACATGATACCTAGGCACGAACATTGAATCCGTGAGTAAAGTGGTCCATTAAAGCCTATACGTGAGCATCGAGTCCCGCGAGTAAGTGTCCATTAAAGCCATACGCGATTATCACAATCCGCAGTAAAATGTCCATCAAAGCCTATACGTGGCATCAAATCCGCATAAAATGTCCATAAAATCCGCGAGTAAAGTGTCCATTAAAGCCTATACGTGAGCATCGAGTCCGCGAGTAAAGTGTCCATTAAAGCCTATACGCGAGCATCGAAACTGCGAGTAAAATGTACATGATACCTAGGCACAACATTGAATCCGTGAGTAAGTGTCCATTAAAGCCTATACGCGAGCATCAAACCTCCGCGAGTAAAATGTCCATCAAAAGCCTATACGTGAGCATCAAATCCGCAAGTATAATGTCCATAAAATCCGTGAGTAAAGTGTCCATTAAAGCCTATACGTGAGCATCGAGTCCGCGAGTAAAGTGTCCATTAAAGCCTATACGCGAGCATCAAAACTGCGAGTAAAATGTACATGATACCTAGGCACGAACATCGAATCCGCAGTAAAGTGTCCATTAAAGCCTATAGTGCAAGCATCGAATCCGCGAGTAAAATGTCCATGATACCTAGGTGCGCACATCAAATCTGCGAGTAAAGTGTCGATTAAAGCCTATACGTGAGCATTGAAAAAAATGTCCATGGTATCTAGGCGCGAGAATCGAATCCGCGAGTAAAGTGTCCAATAAAACCTTATCGCGAGCATCGAATCCGCGAGTAAAATGTCCATGGTATCTAGGGCGCAGCATCGAATCCGCGAGTAAAATGTCCATTAAGCCTATACGCGAGCATAGAATCCGTGAGTAAAAAAAACTGCGAGTAAAATGTACATGATAAATAGGCACGAACATCGAATCCGCGAGTAAAGTGTCCATTAAAGCCTATATGCGAACATCGAATCCGTGAGTAAAATGTCCATGGTATCTAGGCCCGAGCATCGAATCCGCAAGTAAAGTGTCCATTAAAGCCTATACGTGAGCATTGAATCACGAGTAAAATGTCCATGGTATCTAGGCGCGAGCATCGAATCCGCAAGTAAAGTGTCCATTAAACCTATACGCGAGCATCGAATCCTTGAGTAAAATGTCCATGGTATCTAGGCGCGAGCATCGAATCCGCGAGTAAAGTGTCCATTAAAGCCTATATGCGAGCATCGAATCCGTGAGTAAAATGTCCATGGTATCTAGGCGCAAGCATCGAATCCGCAAGTAAAGTGTCCATTAAAGCCTATACGCGAGCATCGAATCCTTGAGTAAAATGTCCATGGTATCTAGGCGTGAGCATCGATACGCGAGTAAAGGCGCGAACATCAATCGCGAGTAAAGTGTCCATTAAAGCCTATACGCGAGCATCAAATCCGGAGTAAAATGTCCATCAAAACCTATACGTAAGCATCAAATCCGCAAGTAAAATGTCCATAAAATCCGCGAGTAAAGTGTCCATTAAAGCCTATACGTGAGCATCGAGTCCGCAAGTAAAGTGTCCATTAAAGCCTATACGCGAGCATTGAAACTGAGAGTAAAATGTCCATGGTATCTAGGCGCGAGCATCGAATCCGCCAGTAAAGTGTCCATTAAAACCTATACACGAGCATCGAATCCGCCAGTAAAATGTCCATGGTATCTAGGCACGAGCATCGAATCCGCGAGTAAAGTGTCCATTAAAGCCTATATGCGAGCATCGAATCCGTGAGTAAAATGTCCATGGTATCTAGGCGCAAGCATCGAATCCGCAAGTAAAGTGTCCATTAAAGCCTATACGCGAGCATCGAATCCTTGAGTAAAATGTCCATGGTATCTAGGCGCGAGCATCGAATCCGCGAGTAAAGTGCAAGAACATCGAATCCGCGAGTAAAGTGTCCATTAAAGCCTATACGCGAGCATCAAATCCACAAGTAAAATGTCCTCAAAAGCCTATAAGTGAGATCAAATCCACAAGTAAAATGTCCATAAAATCCACGAGTAAAGTGTCCATTAAAGCCTATACTGAGCATCGAGTCCGCGAGTAAAGTGTCCATAAAGCCTAAACGCGAGCATTGAAACTGCGAGTAAAATGTACATGATACCTAGGCACGAACATCGAATCCGCGAGTAAAGTGTAATTAAATCCTATAAGCGAGCATCGAATCCGCGAGTAAAATGTCATGATACCTAGGCGCGCACATCAAATCTGCGAGTAAACTGTCCATTAAGCCTATACTGAGCATCAAATCCGCAAGTAAAATGTCCATAAAATCCACGATTTAAGTGTCCATAAAGCCTATACGTGAGCATCGAGTCCGCGAGTAAAGTGTCCATTAAAGCCTAGGCACGAACATCGAATCCGCAAGTAAAGTGTCCATTAAAGCCTATACGCGAGCATCGAATCTGCGAGTAAAATGTCCATGATACCTAGGCGCGCACATCAAATCTGCGAGTAAAGTGTCCATTAAAGCCTATAGGCGAGCATCAAATCCGCGAGTAAAATGTCCATCAAAAGCCTATACGTGAGCATCAAATCCGCAAGTAAAATGTCCATAAAATCCGTGAGTAAAGTGTCCATTAAAGCCTATATGTGAGCATCGAGTCCGCGAGTAAAGTGTCCATTAAAGCCTATACGCGAGCATCGAAACTGCGAGTAAAATGTACATGATACCTAGGCACGAACATCGAATCCGCGAGTAAAGTGTCCATTAAAGCCTATATGCGAGCATCGAATCCGCGAGTAAAATGTCCATGATACCTAGGCGCGCACATCAAATCTGCGAGTAAAGTGTCCATTAAAGCCTATACGTGAGCATTGAAAAAAAGTCCATGGTATCTAGGCGTGAGCATCGAATCCGCGAGTAAAGTGTCCATTAAAACCTATACACGAGCATCGAATCCGTGAGTAAAATGTCCATGGTATCTAGGCGCGAGCATCGAATCCGCGAGTAAAGTGTCCATTAAAGCCTATATGCGAGCATCGAATCCGTGAGTAAAATGTCCATGGTATCTAGGCGCGAGCATTGAATCCGCAAGTAAAGTGTTCATTAAAGCCTATACGCGAGCATCGAATCCGTGAGTAAAATGTCCATGGTATCTAGGCGCGAGCATCAAATCCGCAAGTAAAATGTCCATTAAAGCCTATATGCGAGCATCGAATCCGTGAGTAAAATGTCCATGGTATCTAGGCGCGAGCATTGAATCCGCGAGTAAAGTGTCCATTAAAGCCTATACGTGAGCATCGAGTCCACGAGTAAAGTGTCCATTAAAGCCTATACGTGAGCATCGAAACTGCGAGTAAAATGTACATGATACCTAGGCACGAACATCGAATCCGCGAGTAAAGTGTCCATGAAAGCCTATATCCGAGCATCGAATCCGCGAGTAAAATGTCCATGATACCTAGGCGCGCACATCAAATCTGCGAGTAAAGTGTCCATTAAAGCCTATACGTGAGCATTGAAAAAAATGTCCATGGTATCTAGGCGCGAGCATCGAATCCGTGAGTAAACTGTCCATTAAAGCCTATACACGAGCATCAAATCCGCGAGTAAAATGTCCATCAAAAGCCTATACGTGAGCATCAAATCCACAAGTAAAATGTCAATAAAATCCGCGAGTAAAGTCTCCATTAAAGCCTATACGTGAGCATCGAGTCCGCGAGTTAAGTGTCCATTAAAGCCTATACGCGAGCATCAAAACTGCGAGTAAAATGTACATGATACCTAGGCACGAACATCGAATCCGCGAGTAAAGTGTCCATTAAAGCCTATACGCGAGCATCGAATCTGCGAGTAAAATGTCCATGATACCTAGGCGCGCACATCAAATCTGCGAGTAAAGTGTCCATTAAAGCCTATATGCGAACATCGAATCCGCGAGTAAAATGTCCATGGTATCTAGGCGCAAGCATCGAATCCGCAAGTAAAGTCTACATTAAAGCCTATACGCGAGCATCGAATCCCGTGAGAAACTGTAATGTATCTAGTCGCGAGCATCGAACCGCGAGTAAAGTGCGCGAACATCGAATCTGCGAGTAAAGTGTCCATTAAACCTAACGCGAGCATAAAATCCGTGAGTAAAGTGTCCATTAAGCCATACGTGAGCATCGAGTCCGCGAGTAAAGTGTCCATTAAAGCCTATACGCAGCATCGAAACTGCGAGTAAAATGTACATGATACCTAGGCACAACATCGAATCTGCAAGTAAAGTGTCCATTAAAGCCTATATGCGAGCATCGAATCCCCAAGTAAATGTCCATGATACCTAGGCGCGCACATCAAATCTGCGAGTAAAGTGTCCATTAAAGCCTATACTGAGCATTGAAAAAAATGTCCATGGTACTAGGCGCGAGCATCGAATCCGTGGTAAAGTGTCCATTAGGACCTATACGCGAGCATCGAATCCGCAGTAAAATGTCCATGGTATCTAGGCGCGAGCATCGATTCCGCAAGTAAAGTGTACATTAAAGCCTATACGCGAGCATAGAATCCGTGAGTAAAATGTCCATGGTATCTAGGCGCGAGCATCGAATCCGCGAGTAAAGTGCGCGAACATCGAATCCGCGAGTAAAGTGTCCATTAAAGCCTATACGCGAGTATCAATCCGCAAGTAAAATGTCCATCAAAGCCTATACGTGAGCATCAAATCCGCAAGTAAAATCCATAAATCCCCGCGAGTAAAGTGTCCATTAAAGCCTATACTTGAGCATCGAGTCCGCGAGTAAAGTGTCCATTAAAGCCTATACGCGAGCATCGAAACTGCGAGTAAAATGTACATGATACCTAGCACGAACATTGAATCCGTGAGTAACGTTCCCATTAAAGCCTATACGTGAGCATCGAGTCCGCGAGTAAAGTGTCCATTAAAGCCTATACGCTAGCATCGAAACTGCGAGTAAAATGTACATGATACCTAGGCACAACATCGAATCTGCAAGTAAAGTGTCCATTAAAGCCTATATGCGAGCATCGAATCCTCCAAGTAAAATGTCCATGATACCTAGGCGCGCACATCAAATCTGCGAGTAAAGTGTCCATTAAAGCCTATACGTGAGCATTGAAAAAAATGTCCATGGTATCTAGGCGCGAGCATCGAATCCGTGAGTAAAGTGTCCATTAGGACCTATACGCGAGCATCGAATCCGCAAGTAAAATGTCCATGGTATCTAGGCGCGAGCATCGATTCCGCAAGTAAAGTGTACATTAAAGCCTATACGCGAGCATAGAATCCGTGAGTAAAATGTCCATGGTATCTAGGCGCGAGCATCGAATCCGCGAGTAAAGTGCGCGAACATCGAATCCGCGAGTAAAGTGTCCATTAAAGCCTATACGCGAGTATCAAATCCGCAAGTAAAATGTCATCAAAGCCTATACGTGAGCATCAAATCCGCAAGTAAAAGTCCATAAATCCCGCGAGTAAAGTGTCCATTAAAGCCTATACGTGAGCATCGAGTCCGCGAGTAAAGTGTCCATTAAAGCCTATACGCGAGCATCGAAACTGCGAGTAAAATGTACATGATACCTAGGCACGAACATTGAATCCGTGAGTAAAGTGTCCATTAAAGCCTATACGTGAGCATCGAGTCCGCGAGTAAAGTGTCCATTAAAGCCTATACGCGAGTATCAAATCCGCAAGTAAAATGTCCATCAAAAGCCTATACGTGAGCATCAAATCCGCAAGTAAAATGTCCATAAAATCCGCGAGTAAAGTGTCCATTAAAGCCTATACGTGAGCATCGAGTCCGCGAGTAAAGTGTCCATTAAAGCCTATACGCGAGCATCGAAACTGCGAGTAAAATGTACATGATACCTAGGCACGAACATTGAATCCGTGAGTAAAGTGTCCATTAAAGCCTATACGCGAGCATCAAATCCGCGAGTAAAATGTCCATCAAAAGCCTATACGTGAGCATCAAATCCGCAAGTATAATGTCCATAAAATCCGTGAGTAAAGTGTCCATTAAAGCCTATACGTGAGCATCGAGTCCGCGAGTAAAGTGTCCATTAAAGCCTATACGCGAGCATCAAAACTGCGAGTAAAATGTACATGATACCTAGGCACGAACATCGAATCCGCGAGTAAAGTGTCCATTAAAGCCTATATGCAAGCATCGAATCCGCGAGTAAAATGTCCATGATACCTAGGTGCGCACATCAAATCTGCGAGTAAAGTGTCGATTAAAGCCTATACGTGAGCATTGAAAAAAATGTCCATGGTATCTAGGCGCGAGAATCGAATCCGCGAGTAAAGTGTCCAATAAAACCTATACGCGAGCATCGAATCCGCGAGTAAAATGTCCATGGTATCTAGGCGCGAGCATCGAATCCGCGAGTAAAATGTCCATTAAAGCCTATACGCGAGCATAGAATCCGTGAGTAAAATGTCCATGGTATCTAGGCGCGAGCATCGAATCCGCGAGTAAAGTGCGCAAACATCGAATCCGCGAGTAAAGTGTCCATTAAAGCCTATACGCGAGCATCAAATCCGCAAGTAAAATGTCCATCAAAAGCCTATACGTGAGCATCAAATCCGCAAGTAAAATGTCCATAAAATCCGCGAGTAAAGTGTCCATTAAAGCCTATACGTGAGCATCGAGTCCGCGAGTAAAGTGTCCATTAAAGCCTATACGCGAGCATCGAAACTGCGAGTAAAATGTACATGATACCTAGGCGCGAACATCGAATCCGCGAGTAAAGTGTCCATTAAAGCCTATACGCGAGCATCGAAACTGCGAGTAAAATGTACATGATACCTAGGCACGAACATCGAATCTGCGAGTAAAGTGTCCATTAAAGCCTATACGCGAGCATCGAAACTGCGAGTAAAATGTACATGATACCTAGGCACGAACATCGAAATCCGCGAGTGTAAAGTGTCCATTAAAGCCTCTAGCGAGCATCGAAACTGCGAGTAAAATGTTATACCATACCTAGGCAACATCGAATCCGCGAGTAAAGTGTCCATTAAAGCCTATACGCGAGCATCGAAACTGCGAGTAAAATGTACATGATACCTAGGCACGAACATCGAATCCGCGAGTAAAGTGTCCATTAAAGCCTATACGCGAGCATCAAAACTGTGAGTAAAATGTCCATGATACATAGGCTCGCACATCAAATCTGCGAGTAAAGTGTCCATTAAAGCCTATACGTAAGCATAAAATCCACGAGTAAAATGTCCATGGTATCTAGGCGCGAACATCGAATCCGCAAGTAAAGTGTCCCTTAAAACCTATACGCGATCATCGAATCCGCGAGTAAAATGTCCATGGTATCTAGGCGTGAGCATCGAATCCGCAAGTAAAGTGTCCATTAAAACCTATACGCGAGCATCGAATCCGCAAGTAAAGTGTCCATTAAAGCCTATACACGAACATCGAATCCGTGAGTAAAATGTCCATGGTATCTAAGCACAAGCATCGAATCTGCGAAGTTCGGCCATCTTTAATCATGGCAGACGGCAGGTACAACCTATATAGAAGCCCCAAATGCCCTCACACCCGGTAGGGTACCTTTTTGGAGTATCTCTCTCTAATCTAGTCTGGCAGGTACAACCTCCACGACATTACTGTTCAATTGACTGAATGTTCATCAGCTGGAACATAGAATCGATGTAATATTGAGTGTATGTCTAGTGGAAATCAGCGGACCTGACAACATGATTCTTTTTATGCAATAAAAATGTACCAAACTATGGATTGCTTCATGGGTAAGTCTGAAAAACATTTGCAAGTGAAAACTGACACAGAATAACTGATGTTTCAAGTTCCAGATCCTGGGATCCCTAAAAGAGATTCAGACAAAATGTGTGTAATATTTAGATTCAGCCAAACCATCAATCTTTATTTAATGTTTTATACAAATGTAAAAAAAATGTAAAAAATAAAATCCCAATGTCATAATTGTGTTAATTGCTAGATAAATAGTAGAATGAAATCCTCGTTTTAAAGGAATAGATCACTCAAAAAGTGAACTACTCCTTTAATGTATTGATTGAAGGCCAGGATGTTAAGGTAATGTTTGTTCTCTCATCTATTCATACAAGAATTTCCATAGGTTTGAAGGTAAATCTTTTCACTGTGGAGATTCTGTCGTATTGGACCAGAATATTCCCTATTGTAACGATGTTTCACACTTTGTAAAGCTGGGTACACACAGTAAAGATGTTTGAAAGATCTGTCATTTTTCAAAGATCAGGGAACACACAGTCCCGAGCGTTCTCCCAATACACAGCATATACATAGCATAGGGAGAATGTTCGGGACTGTGTGTTTCCCACGACTGTGGCCCCTCGACTTTCATGGTCGAGGGAAAAAGAAGGTCTTTTCTGAATGACTGTGAGGCCAACGGGAATGTTTGAGGACCACGTGCTTGTTCGAGAAAGATGCTTCACACACTACCGATAAAGCCCCTATACCACTGAGCAAATACAGGAAAAGGACGCCACGCAGAAGATCTGCTACACAAAGCACTTTATAAAGCAATTAATGTAGCAGAATTCCTGTATTTGTTCAATTGTATTTCTACTGCTGGTAACTTTCCTGGCAGAGAAGCGAGTACTACCTATTCAGCTAAAGCCCTGATACCACTGGATGCGATGGTATAGGGGTTTTATCATTAGTTTGTGTACCCAGCTTAGCTGTCTTAGAATCTTCTTGACAGCCCCAGCCTTTCAACTTTATGCACCTCATTCATATTTGTAATCTCATAAACACACAGGTGTCTATGGCTGGGAATGACGGTCACATGCTCTTTGACAGGTCAGGAAGCCAATGAAATATAAAGTCAAGTAAAACATTGTTTGGTTAAGGTACAATAGACACCATAATTCCATGTATGGTGGATATGTGTATCATCCTGTTAAAACACATATTAAATCCACATATCCAGTTCCGATATACTTTAACATAATGTATCCAGTTAAAACAGGATGGAAAGGCAGCCCTACATTGGTTATCTTAGTTTACCTGAATTTTCTAATCTTTCTGTTATTCATTAATACATTTCCAATATAATATGTAGTGTAATCATATATAATCTACCCCTGCTATGGACCCTAATGGGCCGAACAGTCCGATAATATTGTTATAATCAAAGTTTGTTCACCTCCCGGCCCCGAGATAGCTGAACATTACGCACCTTCCTCATTCCTGCGTTGTGTCTCTCTCCTTCCGCACGCAGGGCTGTTTGAAGACCAGGAGCGAGGCTGCATCCGCTATCTGGGTAAGATGGGGGGGGCAAAAGGAGGAGCGGGAAACAGAACTTTTCTCCTTCCGCATGCAGGTAACTGCATTTAATAGGGGTAGACATAGGCGGAGGGTGACTTTCAGAATAGGAAAGGCTAACGAGATATCATTGCTGCGCGTAGCGCGGCGCAAAATTTTTCTAGGTCACGCCCCTTTCCACGCCCAGGTCACACCCCTTTCCACGCCCCAGGTCACACCCACTTTGTATTTTACACAACATAAATACATGTATACAAATATATTTTATTGTTAATATATATAGATAGACAGACAGGCAGACATACGAGTGGACAGAAAGGCATAAGACAGGTTAGACAGGTGGATAAGATACAGAGACAGAAAGAGAGACAGAAAGAGAGAGAGATAGATAGATAGATAGATAGATAGATAGATAGATAGATAGATAGATATGAAAACTTTTTCAAGTGACTAAAGCATTTAAGATAGATAGATAGATAGATAGATAGATAGATAGATAATAGATAGATGATTGATAGATAGATAGATAGATAGATAGATAGATAGATAGATAGATAGATAGAGATAGATAGAGATAGATAGATAGATAGATAGATAGATAGAGATAGATAGATGATAGATAGAGATAGATAGATGATAGATAGATAGATAATAGATAGATGATTGATAGATAGATAGATAGATAGATAGATAGATAGAATGATAGATAGATAGAGATAGATAGATAGATAGATAGAGATAGATAGATAGAGATAGATAGATAGAGATAGATAGATAGATAGATAGATGATAGATAGAGATATATAGATAGATAGATGATAGATAGAGATAGATAGATAGATAGATAGATAGATAGATAGATGATAGATAGATAGAGATAGATAGATAGATAGATAGATAGATAGATAGATAGATGATTGATAGATAGATAGATATAGATAGATAGATAGATAGATAGATGATAGATAGATAGAGATAGATAGATAGATAGATAGATAGATAGATAGATAGATGATAGATAGAGATAGATAGATAGATAGATGATAGATAGATAGAGATAGATAGATAGATAGATAGATGATTGATAGATAGATAGATAGATATAGATAGATAGATGATAGATAGATAGATAGATAGATAGATGAGAGAGAGATAGATAGATAGATAGATAGAGATAGATAGATGATAGATAGATAGATAGATATATAGATGATAGATAGATAGATAGATAGATAGATAGATAGATAGATAGATAGATAGATAGATGATAGATAGATAGAGATAGATAGATGATAGATAGATAGAGATAGATAGATAGAGATAGATGATAGATAGATAGTTAGACAGATGATAGATAGATAGATAGATGATAGATAGATAGATGATAGATAGATAGATAGATAGATAGATAGACTGCGAGTAAAATGTACATGATACCTAGGCACGAACATCGAATCCGCGAGTAAAGTGTCCATTAAAGCCTATATGCGAGCATCAAATCCGCGAGTAAAATGTCCATGAAACCTAGGCGCGCACATCAAATCCGAGAGTAAAGTGTCCATTAAAGCCTATACGCGAGCATCGAAACTGCGAGTAAAATGTACATGATAAATAGGCACGAACATCGAATCCGCGAGTAAAGTGTCCATTAAAGCCTATATGCGAACATCGAATCCGTGAGTAAAATGTCCATGGTATCTAGGCCCGAGCATCGAATCCGCAAGTAAAGTGTCCATTAAAGCCTATACGTGAGCATTGAATCCACGTAAAGTCCATGGTATCTAGGCGCGAGCATCGAATCCGCAAGTAAAGTGTCCATTAAAACCTATACGCGAGCATCGAATCCTTGAGTAAAATGTCCATGGTATCTAGGCGCGAGCATCGAATCCGCGAGTAAGTGTCCATTAAGCCTATATGCGAGCATCGAATCCGTGAGTAAAATGTCCATGGTATCTAGGCGAAGCATCGAATCTCCGCAAGTAAAGTGTCCATTAACCTATACGCGAGCATCGAATCCTTGAGTAAAATGTCCAGGTATCTAGGCGTGAGCATCGAATACGCGGTAAAGTGCGCGAACATCAATCCAGAGTAAGTGTCCATTAAAGCCTATACGCGGCATCAAATCCGCGAGTAAAATGTCCATCAAAACCTATACGTAAGCATCAAATCCCAAGTAAAATGTCCATAAAATCCGCGAGTAAAGTGTCCATTAAAGCCTATACGTGAGCATCGAGTCCGCAAGTAAAGTGTCCATTAAAGCCTATACGGAGCATTGAAACTGAGAGTAAAATGTCCATGGTATCTAGGCGCGAGCATCGAATCCGCCAGTAAAGTGTCCATTAAAACCTATACACGAGCATCGAATCCGACCGAGTAAAATGTCCATGGTATCTAGGCACGAGCATCGAATCATCGCGAGTAAAGTGTCCATTAGCCTATATGCGAGCATCGAATCCGTGAGTAAAATGTCCATGGTATCTAGCGCAAGCATCGAATCCGCAAGTAAAGTGTCCATTAAAGCCTATACGCGAGCATCGAATCCTTGAGTAAATGTTCCATGGTATCTAGCGCGAGCATCGAATCCGCGAGTAAAGTGCAAGAACATCGAATCCGCGAGTAAAGTGTCCATTAAAGCCTATACGCGAGCATCAAATCCACAAGTAAAATGTCCATCAAAAGCCTATACGTGAGCATCAAATCCACAAGTAAAATGTCCATAAAATCCACGAGTAAAGTGTCCATTAAAGCCTATACGTGAGCATCGAGTCCGCGAGTAAAGTGTCCATTAAAGCCTAAACGCGAGCATTGAAACTGCGAGTAAAATGTACATGATACCTAGGCACGAACATCGAATCCGCGAGTAAAGTGTCAATTAAATCCTATAAGCGAGCATCGAATCCGCGAGTAAAATGTCCATGATACCTAGGCGCGCAGCACATCAAATCTGCGAGTAAACTGTCCATTAAAGCCTATACATGAGCATCAAATCCGCAAGTAAAATGTCCATAAAATCCACGATTTAAGTGTCCATTAAAGCCTATACGTGAGCATCGAGTCAGTAAGTGTCCATTAAAGCCAGGCACGAACATCGATATCCGCAAGTAAAGTGTCCATTAAAGCCTATACGCGAGCATCGAATCTGCGAGTAAAATGTCCATGATACCTAGGCGCGCACATCAAATCTGCGATATAAAGTGTCCATTAAAGCCTATAGGCGAGCATCAAATCCGCGAGTAAAATGTTCCATCAAAAGCCTATACGTGAGCATCAAATCCGCAAGTAAAATGTCCATAAAATCCGTGAGTAAAGTGTCCATTAAAGCCTATATGTGAGCATCGAGTCCGCGAGTAAAGTGTCCATTAAAGCCTATACGCGAAAAGGCATCAATAGGGCCCTATGTCTCTAGCTTCTCTAATTCTAAAATATAGACTTGTAAATTTACACTAGACAGTCAGGATAAACAGGAAGTGTGTGATGTGTGTGTAAGAAGTCAAAAAAAAATTGTGATCTTTACTGAAGCAATTTAAAGGGTAACTGTAGTCTCTATACAAGTGCTATCTATTAACAGCCTAGGATGATGTCTCTAGCTTCTCTGGATTTAAGTTATAGGCCTGTAAAGTTACAGTTTCTGGTCGTCCTGTCGCTGACTCGTGACAGTCACATGAGGTTCTGTTAAAGAATTCCCACCCCTAAAAAATATATTTTCTGAAGCTATTTACAGACTTGTGACCATTCACTATCCTTTCCTCTACCTGGCCACCTTAGGGAAAGAAAAAAGTTTTCTTTTCAGGCTTGTGATCAGCTTTAAAAACATTTAGAAGTTCGGGGGTTTGGCTTATGATGCTTGGACCCAGCAGGGCATGCTCCAAAGGACACTTAATGGAGACCACAATTACCCTTTATACAGTTAAAAGGAGTAGATAACTGTAATCCAGCACTTTGGATCATCGGCTATTGTTCTGTACGGTTAGGTCCTTTTAAACTGTATTTCTTAGAAGGAATGGATTTTACGAAGCCAAAGGGGTCTCATTTTTAGATTCTTTTTTTAAATAACAGCAGGAATTATTATTATAGAATAGAATTATAGAATTATTAGAGATACAGAGAATGAAATCATTAGTATGTTACCCCAGAACCACAGACCCTGCTTGATCTGTTGTATTTATTATTTATCTCTTATTATTACTGTGCACTAATCCCAGAGGCTCCAAACGTTCGCCTCACTGCTATTCACTGTTACCTTTTGCCAAGATATAAATAAAATCAATAGCTGAGGACCTTTTTAAACTTGTATTTTAAGACACAGCCTTATACACAAATAGGCGTCTAGACTCCAATGCATTCCATGTTTTTGTGTATTTGTATATACCGTTAAGTGACATCTGAGGTTAACAAGTGAAGCATTAATGACTCAGCAGTTGGTCAGGGATCTGTTCCAAGAAATAAAAGGCAGATCTGACCTAAAGCCAGGGAGAATGACGGGAGACTATCATTTCGTCAGGGTAATTCTCGCTTTATAGAGAGGTGGGAATGTTAACGACCAACAAAATATCAAAGATGTATGGACATAAATATAGCATCGCAGCCTGTTCTGTAAACATGCATGGACTGTGGTCGCAAAGTGTCATACAGATTTAAAGGACAACTGTGGTCTTGTGCCCATGGTGTCTTTTCCCATGGATAGATCCTAGACTGAGTTGGGTTGGAACTTAGTTGTCCTTTAATAATATTTAAGAGGCAATCAGATCAATGCACACTGCTCTGTTCTGGCTTTAAGTCTCGCAAGCGGTTCATTGCAAAGGGACAGAAACCTTTTCGACACTTTTAACACCAACCATTAAAAAGTGGCGAAGTAAAGTGCCGTATCGGCTTATGACATAGATTGCAGCGGCTGTGCACCTGGCCAAGCAACCTCCACAATAAAGGAGTTTAAGTCACGCTCACCAATATAAACTCCAGAAGGAAGCGGTGCGCGCCTTGTGCATTGCCCTGATAGGGTTAAACTATATGTAAAGATCTAACCATAACATTAAAAGGGACATTAAACAGATCATTAAATCTGTTCTATTATTCTCAGGGAGGTGAGAGCGGTTATTCCCACCTTCCTGTGAATAAAAACGCCCAAGGACCATGCACACTTACCACTTGCGGATCCTTTCCAGCTGTCAGGCTTCCTGGTAATGGCCGTCAGTCACGGCCAATAGCTGCCGGCTATTACCGAATGAGGTGTCTGCTACTGCTGCTCGTACAGCATGGCGCTGGATCGTGGATTGTTAGCCTCTTTTCTCAGTCTAGAACAGCTTTGGAACTGTAAGTAAACAGATCTGGGTTTTGGTGGGTGTACTATCACATCTAAATTATTGTAAGAGGGGTGGACATGCCCTTTAACGAAGAACACAATGACCAATCTTTGCTAAATGCTATTTTTTCTGTTTCTAGATTGATAAAGAGTTACTGGACAAGTGGGGAAGCTCTGGATTCAGTGTTATATATATACATGCGTGTGTGTGTATCGGTTTTCTAAGCCACATATAACCTTGATAGCAGTTTCATTGCACAAAATAGAATGTGGATTCTTTACTGCAAAGTAACATAGAATATCTTACAAGTAATTCCATCTAATCCCAGTGATCTGGATTGTACCATGAGAATACCATCTGCTTTGCAGCTTAACTATTATCCAATAGCATTGCCATAAAAATAAATCTATGCAGTTATTAAGGAACAATAAAAAACCCCTATAGAGTTAGAAAAACAAGTGAGGAATTTAAACCAATGATTAAAATATTAAAATAACAGTCAAACCATGAAAATTGTTATATTCTTAATTTATTAATATTGACACTTTACACGGATCAACTTGTGTTTCATGTTCAATAGTTTGATCATCTTAATGGATCATAGAATGTCACACAATCAATCAGGAATCAATATTCGATTATTACTTATTATCACACCTTTCTCTGATTATTGGGGTGCATAATTAATGTGTCGTGCTATGCTAGGGCTGGTCATACGATCAAACAAACATCTATTGACATTTCTTTAAAATTGTCAGATAAAATTGATTGAAATTTTCCGATCTGACTGGGCGAGGTTTGGTTGTTCTGCACTCGATACAATCACTTTTAAAGAATTGATATGTGAAATGTAATTGCTAACTGTACTGTAGTTTAAATAGTATTATCTATAATATGCTGGCCATACATTAGCCCATATCTCTTTTTATGTATAATGTCGAAGGCAACATTGGCCCAACCAGGAATCATGGCTAGAGTGGACTAGCCAGTTCCAGCCGAACATTCGAATTCGAACAAATTCGGACTTCTCGAATTCCCAGACCCGGATTTTCGATTTTCCGAATGTTCGACTGTTCGAATGTGTGGGTAAAATGCCTATTATACCTAATGCAAGCCTCGAATCCCGAGTAAACTGTCCATTAAAACCTATATGCGAGCATCGAATCTGCGAGTAAAATCTACATGATACCTAGGGCGAGCATGGAGCATCGACACGCGAGTAAATCTACATGATACCTATACGCGAGCATCGAATCCGCGAGTAAATGTCCATGGTATCTAGGCGCCAACATCGATCCGCAAGTAAAATGTCCATGGTATCTAGGCGCAAACATCGAATCCGCAAGTAAAATGTCCATGGTATCTAGGCGCGAACATCGAATCTACGAGTAAAGTGTCCATTAAAACCTATATGCGAGAATCGAATCCGCGAGTAAAATGTCCATGGTATCTAGACGCGAGCATCGAATCCGCGAGTAAAGTGTCCATTAAAACCTATACGCGAGCATCAAATCAGTGAGTAAAATCTACATGATACCTAGGCGCGAGCATCGAATCCACAAGTAGTGTCCATTAAAACCTATACGCAAGCATCGAATCCGCGAGTAAAATCTACATGATACCTAGGCGCGAACATCGAATCCGCGAGTAAAGTGTCCATTAAAGCCTATACGCGAGCATCAAAACTGCGAGTAAAATGTACATGATACCTAGGCACGAACATCGAATCCGCGAGTAAAGTGTCCATTAAAGCCTATATGCGAGCATCAAATCCGCGAGTAAAATGTCCATGAAACCTAGGCGCGCACATCAAATCCGAGAGTAAAGTGTCCATTAAAGCCTATACGCGAGCATCGAAACTGCGAGTAAAATGTAATGATACTAGGACCAGGCACGAACATCGAATCCGCGAGTAAAGTGTCCATTAAAGCCTATATGCGAACATCGAATCCGTGAGTAAAATGTCCATGGTATCTAGGCCCGAGCATCGAATCCGCAAGTAAAGTGTCCATTAAAGCCTATACGTGAGCATTGAATCCACGAGTAAAATGTCCATGGTATCTAGGCGCGAGCATCGAATCCGCAAGTAAAGTGTCCATTAAAACCTATACGCGAGCATCGAATCCTTGAGTAAAATGTCCATGGTATCTAGGCGCGAGCATCGAATCCGCGAGTAAAGTGTCCATTAAAGCCTATATGCGAGCATCGAATCCGTGAGTAAAATGTCCATGGTATCTAGGCGCAAGCATCGAATCCGCAAGTAAAGTGTCCATTAAAGCCTATACGCGAGCATCGAATCCTTGAGTAAAATGTCCATGGTATCTAGGCGTGAGCATCGAATACGCGAGTAAAGTGCGCGAACATCAATCCGCGAGTAAAGTGTCCATTAAAGCCTATACGCGAGCATCAAATCCGCGAGTAAAATGTCCATCAAAACCTATACGTAAGCATCAAATCCGCAAGTAAAATGTCCATAAAATCCGCGAGTAAAGTGTCCATTAAAGCCTATACGTGAGCATCGAGTCCGCAAGTAAAGTGTCCATTAAAGCCTATACGCGAGCATTGAAACTGAGAGTAAAATGTCCATGGTATCTAGGCGCGAGCATCGAATCCGCCAGTAAAGTGTCCATTAAAACCTATACACGAGCATCGAATCCGCCAGTAAAATGTCCATGGTATCTAGGCACGAGCATCGAATCCGCGAGTAAAGTGTCCATTAAAGCCTATATGCGACAGCATCGAATCCGTGAGTAAAATGTCCATGGTATCTAGGCGCAGCATCGAATCCGCAAGTAAAGTGTCCATTAAAGCCTATACGCGAGCATCGAACCTTGAGTAAAATGTCCATGGTATCTAGGCGCGAGCATCGAATCCGCGAGTAAAGGCAAGAACATCGAATCCGCGAGTAAAGTGTCCATTAAAGCCTATACGCGAGCATCAAATCCACAAGTAAATATCTCATCAAAAGCCTATACGTGAGCAATCAAATCCACAAGTAAAATGTCCATAAAATCCACGAGTAAAGTGTCCATTAAGCCATACGTGAGCATCGAGTCCGCGAGTAAAGTGTCCATTAAAGCCTAAACGCGAGCATTGAAACTGCGAGTAAAATGTACATGATACCTGGCACGAACATCGAATCCGCGAGTAAAGTGTCAATTAAATCCTATAAGCGAGCATCGAATCCGAGTAAAATGTCCATGATACCTAGGCGCGCACATCAAATCTGCGAGTAAACTGTCCATTAAAGCCTATACATGAGCATCAAATCCGCAAGTAAATGTCCATAAAATCCACGATTTAAGTGTCCATTAAAGCCTATACGTGAGCATCGAGTCCGCGAGTAAGTGTCCATTAAAGCCTAGGCACGAACATCGAATCCGCAAGTAAAGTGTCCATTAAGCCTATACGCGAGCATCGAATCTGCGAGTAAAATGTCCATGATACCTAGGCGCGCACATCAAAATCTGCGAGTAAAGTGTCCATTAAAGCCTATAGGCGAGCATCAAATCCCGAGTAAAATGTCCATCAAAAGCCTATACGTGAGCATCAAATCCGCAAGTAAAATGTCCATAAAATCCGTGAGTAAAGTGTCCATTAAAGCCTATATGTGAGCATCGATTCCGCGAGTAAAGTGTCCATTAAAGCCTATACGCGAGCATCGAAACTGCGAGTAAAATGTACATGATACCTAGGCACGAACATCGAATCCGCGAGTAAAGTGTCCATTAAAGCCTATTGCGAGCATCATCCGCGGATTAAAATGTCCATATACCTAGGCGCGCACATCAAATCTGCGAGTAAAGTGTCCATTAAAGCCTATACGTGAGCATTGAAAAAATTCCATGGTATCTAGGCGTGAGCATCGAATCCGCAGTAAAGTGTCCATTAAACCTATACACGGCATCGAATCCGTGAGTAAATGTTCCATGGTATCTAGGCGCGAGCATCGAATCCGCGAGTAAAGTGTCCATTAAAGCCTATATGCGAGCTCGAATCCGTGAGTAAAATGTCCATGGTATCTAGGCGCGAGCATTGAATCCGCAAGTAAAGTGTTCATTAAAGCCTATACGCGAGCATCGAATCCGTGAGTAAAATGTCCATGGTATCTAGGCGCGAGCATCAATCCGCAAGTAAAATGTCCATTAAAGCCTATGCGAGCATCGAATCCGTGAGTAAAATGTCCATGGTATCTAGGCGCGAGCATTGAATCCGCGAGTAAAGTGTCCATTAAAGCCTATACGTGAGCATCGAGTCCACGAGTAAAGTGTCCATTAAAGCCTATACGTGAGCATCGAAACTGCGAGTAAAATGTACATGATACCTAGGCACGAACATCGAATCCGCGAGTAAAGTGTCCATGAAAGCCTATATCCGAGCATCGAATCCGCGAGTAAAATGTCCATGATACCTAGGCGCGCACATCAAATCTGCGAGTAAAGTGTCCATTAGCCTATACGTGAGCATTGAAAAAATGTCCATGGTATCTAGGCGCACATCGAATCCGTGAGTAAACTGTCCATTAAAGCCTATACACGAGCATCAAATCCGCGAGTAAAATGTCCATCAAAGCCTATACGTGAGCATCAATCCACAAGTAAATGTCAATAAAATCCGCGAGTAAAGTCTCCATTAAAGCCTATACGTGAGCATCGAGTCCGCTAGTTAAGTGTCCATTAAAGCCTATACCGAGCATCAAACTGCGAGTAAAATGTACTGATACCTAGGCACGAACATCGAATCCGCGAGTAAAGTGTCCATTAAGCCTATACCGAGCATCGAATCTGCGAGTAAAATGTCCATGATACCTAGCGCGCACATCAATCTGCGAGTAAAGTGTCCATTAAAGCCTATTGCGAACATCGAATCCGCGAGTAAAATGTCCATGGTATCTAGGCGCAAGCTCGAATCCGCAAGTAAAGTCTTACATTAAAGCCTATACGCGAGCATCGAATCCGTAGGTAAAATGTCCATGGTATCTAGGCGCGAGCATCGAATCCGCGAGTAAAGTGCGCGAACATCGAATCTGCGAGAAAGTGTCCATTAAAGCCTATACGCGGCATAAAATCTGAGTAAAGTGTCCATTAAAGCCTATACGTGAGCATCGAGTCCGCGAGTAAAGTGTCCATTAAAGCCTATACCGCGAGCATCGAAACGCGAGTAAAATGTACATGATACCTAGGCACGAACATCGAATCTGCAAGTAAATGTCCATTAAAGCCTATATGCGAGCATCGAATCCGCAAGTAAAATGTCCATGATACCTAGGCGCGCACATCAAATCTGCGAGTAAGTGTCCATTAAAGCCTATACGTGAGCATTGAAAAAAATGTCCATGGTATCTAGGCGCGAGCATCGAATCCGTAGTAAAGTGTCCATTAGGACCTATACGCGAGCTCGAATCCGCAAGTAAAATGTCCATGGTATCTAGGCGCGAGCATCGATTCCGCAAGTAAAGTGTACATTAAAGCCTATACGCGAGCATAGAATCCGTGAGTAAATGTCCATGTATCTAGGCGCGAGCTCGAATCCGCGAGTAAAGTGCGCGAACATCGAATCCCGCAGTAAAGTGTCCATTAAAGCCTTAACGCGAGTATCAATCCGCAAGTAAAATGTCCATCAAAAGCCTATACGTGAGCATCAAATCCGCAAGTAAAATGTCCATAAAATCCGCGAGTTAAAGTGTCCATTAAAGCCTATACGTGACATCGATGTCCGCGAGTAAAGTGTCCATTAAAGCCTATACGCGAGCATCGAAACTGCGAGTAAAATGTACATGATACCTAGGCACGAACATTGAATCCGTGAGTAAAGTGTCCATTAAAGCCTATACGTGAGCATCGAGTCCCGCGAAAGTGTCCATTAAAGCCATACGCGATTATCAAATCCGCAGTAAAATGTCCATCAAAGCCTATACGTGAGCATCAAATCCGCATAAAATGTCCATAAAATCCGCGAGTAAAGTGTCCATTAAAGCCTATACGTGAGCATCGAGTCCGCGAGTAAAGTGTCCATTAAAGCCTATACGCGACGCATCGAAACTGCGAGTAAAATGTACATGATACCTAGGCACAACATTGAATCCGTGAGTAAGTGTCCATTAAAGCCTATACGCGAGCATCAAACTCGCGAGTAAAATGTCCATCAAAAGCCTATACGTGAGCATCAATCCGCAAGTATATGTCCATAAAATCCGTGAGTAAAGTGTCCATTAAAGCCTATACGTGAGCATCGAGTCCGCGAGTAAAGTGTCCATTAAAGCCTATACGCGAGCATCAAAACTGCGAGTAAAATGTACATGATCCTAGGCACGAACATCGAATCCGCAGTAAAGTGTCCATTAAAGCCTATAGTGCAAGCATCGAATCCGCGAGTAAAATGTCCATGATACCTAGGTGCGCACATCAAATCTGCGAGTAAAGTGTCGATTAAAGCCTATACGTGAGCATTGAAAAAAATGTCCATGGTATCTAGGCGCGAAATCGAATCCGCGAGTAAAGTGTCCAATAAAACCTTATCGCGAGCATCGAATCCGCGAGTAAAATGTCCATGGTATCTAGGCGCAGCATCGAATCCGCGAGTAAAATGTCCATTAAAGCCTATACGCGAGCATAGAATCCGTGAGTAAAAATGTCGTGGCCCATTAAAGCGCTATACGCGAGCATCGAAACTGCGAGTAAAATGACATGATAAATAGGCACGAACATCGAATCCGCGAGTAAAGTGTCCATTAAAGCCTATATGCGAACATCGAATCCGTGAGTAAAATGTCCATGGTATCTAGGCCCGAGCATCGAATCCGCAAGTAAAGTGTCCATTAAAGCCTATACGTGAGCATTGAATCACGAGTAAATGTCCATGGTATCTAGGCGCGAGCATCGAATCCGCAAGTAAAGTGTCCATTAAACCTATACGCGAGCATCGAATCCTTGAGTAAAATGTCCATGGTATCTAGGCGCGAGCATCGAATCCGCGAGTAAAGTGTCCATTAAAGCCTATATGCGAGCATCGAATCCGTGAGTAAAATGTCCATGGTATCTAGGCGCAAGCATCGAATCCGCAAGTAAAGTGTCCATTAAAGCCTATACGCGAGCATCGAATCCTTGAGTAAAATGTCCATGGTATCTAGGCGTGAGCATCGATACGCGAGTAAAGGCGCGAACATCAATCGCGAGTAAAGTGTCCATTAAAGCCTATACGCGAGCATCAAATCCGCGAGTAAAATGTCCATCAAAACCTATACGTAAGCATCAAATCCGCAAGTAAAATGTCCATAAAATCCGCGAGTAAAGTGTCCATTAAAGCCTATACGTGAGCATCGAGTCCGCAAGTAAAGTGTCCATTAAAGCCTATACGCGAGCATTGAAACTGAGAAGTCGAGTAAAATGTCCATGGTATCTAGGCACGAGCATCGAATCCGCGAGTAAAGTGTCCATTAAAGCCTATACGCGAGCATCTGAATCCTTTTGAGTAAAATGTCCATGGTATCTAGGCGCGAGCATCGAATCCGCGAGTAAAGTGCAAGAACATCGAATCCGCGAGTAAAGTGTCCATTAAAGCCTATACGCGAGCATCAAATCCACAAGTAAAATGTCCATCAAAAGCCTATACGTGAGCATCAAATCCACAAGTAAAATGTCCATAAAATCCACGAGTAAAGTGTCCATTAAAGCCTATACGTGAGCATCGAGTCCGCGAGTAAAGTGTCCATTAAAGCCTAAACGCGAGCATTGAAACTGCGAGTAAAATGTACATGATACCTAGGCACGAACATCGAATCCGCGAGTAAAGTGTCAATTAAATCCTATAAGCGAGCATCGAATCCGCGAGTAAAATGTCCATGATACCTAGGCGCGCACATCAAATCTGCGAGTAAACTGTCCATTAAAGCCTATACATGAGCATCAAATCCGCAAGTAAAATGTCCATAAAATCCACGATTTAAGTGTCCATTAAAGCCTATACGTGAGCATCGAGTCCGCGAGTAAAGTGTCCATTAAAGCCTAGGCCGACATCAATCCGCAATAAATGTCCAAATCCACGTAAGTGTCCATTAGCCTATACGCGAGCATCGAATCTGCGAGTAAAATGTCCATGATACCTAGGCGCGCACATCAAATCTGCGAGTAAAGTGTCCATTAAAGCCTATAGGCGAGCATCAAATCCGCGAGTTAAAATGTCCATCAAAAGCCTATACGTGAGCATCAAATCCGCAAGTAAATGTCCATAAAATCCGTGAGTAAAGTGTCCATTAAAGCCTATATGTGAGCATCGTTCCGCGAGTAAAGTGTCCATTAAAGCCTATACGCGACATCGAAACTGCGTATAAAATGTACATGATACATACTGGCACGAACATCTCCGCGAGTAAAGTGTCCTTAAAGCCTATATGCGAGCATCGAATCCGCGAGTAAAAGTCCATGATACCTAGGCGCGCACATCAAATCTGCGAGTAAAGTGTCCATTAAAGCCTATACGTGAGCATTGAAAAAAATCCATGGTATCTAGGCTGGAGCATCGAATCCGCGAGTAAAGTGTCCATTAAAACCTATACACGAGCATCGAATCCGTGAGTAAAATGTCCATGGTATCTAGGCGCGAGCATCGAATCCGCAGTAAAGTGTCCATTAAAGCCTATATGCGAGCATCGAATCCGTGGGTAAAATGTCCATGGTATCTAGGCGCGAGCTTTGAATCCGCAAGTAAGTGTTCATTAAAGCCTATACGCGAGCATCGATCCGTGATGAAATGTCCATGGTATCTAGGCGCGAGCATCAAATCCGCAAGTAAAATGTCCATTAAAGCCTATATGCGAGCATCGAATCCGTGAGTAAAATGTCCATGGTATCTAGGCGCGAGCATTGATCCGCGAGTAAAGTGTCCATTAAAGCCTATACGTGAGCATCGAGTCACGAGTAAAGTGTCCATTAAAGCCTATACGTGAGCATCGAAACTGCGAGTAAAATGTACATGATACCTAGGCACGACATCGAATCCGCGAGTAAAGTGTCCATGAAGCCTATATCCGAGCATCGAATCCGCGAGTAAAATGTCCATGATACCTAGGCGCGCACATCAAATCTGCGAGTAAGTGTCCATTAAAGCCTATACGTGAGCATTGAAAAAATGTCCATGGTATCTAGCGCGAGCATCGAATCCGTGAGTAAACTGTCCATTAAAGCCTATACACGAGCATCAAATCCGCGAGTAATATGTCCATCAAAAGCCTATACGGAGCATCAAATCCACAGTAAAATGTCTAAAATCCGCAAGTAACGTCCATTAAAGCCTATACGTAGCATCGAGTCCGGAGTTAAGTGTCCATTAAAGCCTATACCGAGCATCAAAACTGCGAGTAAAATGTACATGATACCTAGGCACGAACATCGAATCCGCAGTAAAGTGTCCATTAAAGCCTATACGCAGCATCAATCTGCGAGTAAAATGTCCATGATACCTAGGCGCGCACATCAAATCTGCGAGTAAAGTGTCCATTAAAGCCTATATGCGAACATCGAATCCGCGAGTAAAATGTCCATGGTATCTAGGCGCAAGCATCGAATCCGCAAGTAAAGTCTACATTAAAGCCTATACGCGAGCATCGAATCCGTGAGTAAAATGTCCATGGTATCTAGGCGCGAGCATCGAATCCGCGAGTAAAGTGCGCGAACATCGAATCTGCGAGTAAAGTGTCCATTAAAGCCTATACGCGAGCATAAAATCCGTGAGTAAAGTGTCCATTAAAGCCTATACGTGAGCATCGAGTCCGCGAGTAAAGTGTCCATTAAAGCCTATACGCGAGCATCGAAACTGCGAGTAAAATGTACATGATACCTAGGCACGAACATCGAATCTGCAAGTAAAGTGTCCATTAAAGCCTATATGCGGAGCTCGATCCCGCAAGTAAAATGTCCATGATACCTAGGCGCGCACATCAATCTGCGAGTAAGTGTCCATTAAAGCCTAACGTGAGCATTGAAAAAAATGTCCATGGTATCTAGGCGCGAGCATCGAATCCGTGAGTAAAGTGTCCATTAGGACCTATACGCGAGCATCGAATCCGCAAGTAAAATGTCCATGGTATCTAGGCGCGAGCATCGATTCCGCAAGTAAAGTGTACATTAAAGCCTATCGCGAGCATAGAATCCGTGAGTAAAATGTCCATGGTATCTAGGCGCGAGCATCGAATCCGCGAGTAAAGTGCGCGAACATCGAATCCGCGAGTAAAGTGTCCATTAAGCCTATACGCGAGTATCAAATCCGCAAGTAAATGTCCATCAAAAGCCTATACGTGAGCATCAAATCCGCAAGTAAAATGTCCATAAAATCCGCGAGTAAAGTGTCCATTAAAGCCTATACGTGAGCATCGAGTCCCGGAGTAAAGTGTCCATTAAGCCTATACGCGAGCATCGAAACTGCGAGTAAAATGTACATGATACCTAGGCACGAACATTGAATCCGTGAGTAAAGTGTCCATTAAAGCCTATACGTGAGCATCGAGTCCGCGAGTAAAGTGTCCATTAAAGCCTATACGCGAGTATCAAATCCGCAAGTAATGTCCATCAAAAGCCTATACGTGAGCACAAATCCGCAAGTAAAATGTCATAAAATCCGCGAGTAAAGTGTCCATTAAAGCCTATACGTGAGCATCGAGTCCGCGAGTAAGTGTCCATTAAAGCCTATACGCGAGCATCGAAACTGCGAGTAAATGTACATGATACCTAGGCACGAACATTGAATCCGTGAGTAAAGTGTCCATTAAAGCCTATACGCGAGCATCATCCGCGTAAAATGTCCATCAAAAGCCTATACGTGAGCATCAAATCCGCAAGATAATGTCCATAAAATCCGTGAGTAAAGTGTCCATTAAAGCCTATACGTGAGCATCGAGTCCGCGAGTAAGTGTCCATTAAAGCCTATACGCGAGCATCAAAACTGCGAGTAAAATGTACATGATACCTAGGCACGAACATCGAATCCGCGAGTACAGTGTCCATTAAGCCTATATGCAAGCATCGATCGCATAGTGTAGAATGAGACATACACAGCTAGCCAGATATTAAATAAAACCAAGATATATAATGCTATAGTAGCATGATAGATAGATAGATATATAGATAGATAGATAGATAGATAGATAGATAGATAGATATATAGGAATAGATAGTATAGATAGATAGATAGATAATATAGATAGATAATAGATAGATAGATAGATAGATAGATAGATGTGTGTCTGTGTGTGTGTGTGGGTAGCAAACAGGCTCTGTTCGGGGGGATAATGTGATATAATATGGTATAATTGGATAATATATATCACTGACATCTACCTTGTGCAGTATAATTTACCCAATAAGTTTGTCCACACTTACGAGCTATTAGATCCTGCAAGTGGCAGGGTTCTCACTAAATCCCCATATTCTAAATCTTGCCTCCTGTTTGACTTCAATAGGTTTACAGGGTGATGCTCCGAGAGATGCAAAGCTCCTGCTATGTAGAGCAGAAAGAAACAAGGGAGGTTTTGTTTTCAATAGCATTTCCCGCAAAACTTATTACCTTAGTACTGAAAATCCGATTCGAGCCCAATTGAATGGGAATTTTCTAATAGAATTTTCAATGAAAATTCTTGGATTTTCTAAACCAGACGTTTTGAATCAAACCAGAATTCATCACTAATGTACTGGTGGAGTTAAAGTCACGCTAACCGATGTTATAGTGCTCAGTGTTTAATGCGAAAGTTACCGCGATGGCGGCAAACCGTTGGGGGACATTTTAGTGCCAGGTAATGTCTACGTTAAAGGGCAACTATGATTAAGTTCATTTTGAAGGTACAACGGAAGGTTTATATAACCCTAACTTGTTTGGAAAAAGATGGAGACCACAGTTACTCTTTAAACGTGCCGCACTGTGCCATGCGCCAAGAGCCACTATCAGCATATACATCGCTGGTGCCATTGCATCAGGGAGATGATAGCTTTTCTCGGTGCATTGCCCTAATAGTTGGAAACTTTGCAGCTTGTGTTTTTCACATAATTTATCCATTTTTAGTCTGCTAGTCTGAGTCTCTGTCTCTACAGACTCTACACCCCACGCCACATTTCCTTGATACCTAGAGTACACAGCAATGATATTCCTATAGGTTGCAGGTTTGGAATGGCGGGAGGATGGGACATCACAGCAGTTCTTGCCTGCTCAGACATTTTATTTATGTGGCAGAGTTTAGCGATTTTACTGTTTCTAAAAAAATGAATGGGAATTATTGCCTCAAAAATACAAAATCAGCTGCAAGTTATTGAATCTCAGGACAATAAGGGAGATTCAATAAATGTTCTTATCGTTAAAATGGTGCAAATTTTTCCCCAACCAATCAATCTTATTGAATAACCCTGAATGATCTTTACTTGTGTGTGTGTGCGTGCGTGTGTGCGTGCATATATATATAAATAACTGTATATATAGCACTTATATTGTTTCTGTTTTTACCATTGAGGTGCCCATACATTAGGCTGATTCTATGTACAATCGACATACCATTAGACATTTCCATTAATTGGCTAAAAAATTTTACATTTTCCCAATCTTATTATGCGACATTAGATCGTAAAATTGATTGTAATTATGATCGAGAAAGTTGTTTTTTAAGTCGATTGGTAAAATGATTGTAGTGTTTTCGGGTTTGATTAATGTTAATGTATGTAACCTCACATAGACGACATTTGACATTAATCTCAAAACAATTGAATGTCGAATAATATGTATGGGACATCTTAGTACATTAACATTGTACATCTGTCTATCAATGTACTGTCGGTTTAGGTCGTGATTACGATGTGTATGGCCACCTTTAGTCTACAAACGACAGGTATGAATGAAACTTTATTGACAATTTACCACTGGATATTGTTTGAAGACATCGTATGGAAAGCCAGTAACAGGATTCTTTCCGAGGATCCTTCTGAAACGCGATAGGCGGTAAAGGGCAGACAAGAAGAACATCGGCATATTTGCTTTTTTATACTTTCTATGAATAGACATCCCCCTACATCCAAACATTTGCCCCCTCTTGCGGTTTTCGCTGCTTTGGGATTGAGCTGTTGGTTAGTGAACAGCAGTGTTTTTATACGTCTAACAGAGAAGTCTCCGGTTACCGGAATGTGCACGGTATCTCTGGCCCAACAGATACTTTCAGTCTTTCCTTTGGTTTTTATCATTCTCCAACTTTTATAGCTATCGTACTTGTCGGGATGTTTTTCTCTCTATCTGTATTTATTGTTCCCTTGCTGCTATATCTTTACATTCTATCATCAAATGTGCAGACATAAGGTTTACTGGTTTTCATAATACATTTCACTATAGTCCAATTATGGTACTTTATGGTTACAAGCTCAGTATTACATTAGGCACTTGCTGTAAGTACAATTCAATACTTATTTCCTGGTCACAGTGTGCCCTCTATATTCAGAATGGCAACTGAAAGGCCTGCTGCTATTTTATGGGATAAATCAATCCTATGTGTATTCCGGACACTTGCAGAATTCCATTTCTAGCTTGTGCAGATTCCCTATAGGGACAGAACAGTGATGTATTCAACTGAAAATATTTGGACAATGCCCTAAAGCAGAACCAGCGTGGAAGCTGATGTCAGTATTGTGATATAATGCAGACATCCAACCCTGCCAAACGTGGCTTGTGCAGGGTGGGCAGGAAGGACATGACAGGGGGTGTGCCGTCTGGAGAGACCTATAGGCGTGGTGGAGGCAGAGTTAAAGCCATTCCCAGGGATGTTGGACAGGTATTGGGCATTCCGAGAACTGAGATTGCCAGTATTTAATGATATTGTTAAATACCGGTCGTTATCGTTAAATACCAGTCGTTATCGTTAAATTACTATAGTTATTTTACGATAACGATCATTATTTTAATAACAATCGGTATTTTACGATAACGATAGCGATTTTTTATAAATAGGCCCTATGTCTCTAGCTTCTCTATTCTTAAATATATAGCTTGTAAATTTACCCTCAGACAGTCAGGATAAACAAGGAAGTGTGTGATGTGCTGTGTAAGAAGTCAAAAAAAAATTAGTGATCTTTACTGAAGCAATTTAAAGGGTAACTGTAGTCTCTATAAGTGCTATCTATTTAACAGCCTAGGATGATGTCTCTAGCTTCTCTGGATCTTAAGTTATAGGCCTGTAAAGTTACAGTTTCTGGTCTGTCCTGTCTGTCTGACTCTGTACAGTCACATGAGGTTCTGTTAAAGAATTCCCACCCCTAAAAAATATATTTTCGAAGCTATTTACAGACTTGTGACCATTCACTATCCTTTCCTCTACCTGGCCACCTTAGGAAGAAAAAAATTTTCTTTTAGGCTTGTGATCAGCTTTAAAAACAATTTAGAAGTTCGTGGGGGTTTGGCTTATGATGCTTGGACCCAGCAGGGCATGCTCCAAAGGACACTTATATGGAGACCACAATTACCCTTTATACAGTTAAAAGGAGTAGATACTGTAACTCCAGCACTTTGGATCATCGGCCTATTGTTCTGTACGGTTAGGTCCTTTTAAACTGTATTTCTTAGAAGGAATGGATTTTACAGAAGCCAAAGGGGGTCTCATTTTTTAGATTCTTTTTTTTAAATAACAGCAGGAATTATTATTATAGAATAGAATTATAGATATTAGAGATACAGAGAATGAACATTAGTATGTTACCCCAAGTACCACAGACCCTGCTGATCTGTTGTATTTATTATTTTATCTCTTTATTATTACTGTGCACTATCCCAGAGGCTCCAAACGTTCGCTCACTGCTATTCACTGTTACCTTTTGCCAAGATATAATAAATCAATAGCTAGAGGACCTTTTTCTAAACCTTGTATTTTAGACACAGCCTTATACACAAATAGGCAGTCTAGCCTCCAATGCATCTCCATGTTTTTGTGTATTTTGATATCCAGTTAAGTGACATCTGAGGTTAACAAGTGAAGCTTAATGACTCAGCAGTTGGCTAGGGATCTGTTCCAAGAAATAAAAGGCAGATCTGACCTAAAGCCAGGGAGAATGACGGGAGACTATCATTTCGTCAGGGTATTCTCGCTTTATAGAGAGGTGGGAATGTTAACGACCACAAAATATCAAAGATGTATGGACATAAATATAATGCAGCCTGTTCTGTAAACAATGCATGGACGTGGTCGGCAAAGCTGTCATACAGATTTAAAGGACAACTGTGGTCTTGTGCCCATGTGTCTTTTCCCATTGGATAGATCCTAGACTGAGTTGGTTGGAACTTAGTTGTCCTTTAATAATATTAAGAGGCAATCAATCAATGCACACTGCTCCGTTCTGGCTTTTAAGTCTCGCTAAGCGGTTCATTGCAAGGGACAGAAACCTTTTTCGACACTTTTAACACCAACCATTAAAAAGTGGCGAAGTAAAGTGCCGCTATCGGCTTATGACATAGATTGCAGCGGCTGTGCACCTTGGCCAAGCAACCTCCACAATAAAGGAGTTTAAGTCACCTCACCAATATAAACTCCAGAAGAGAAGCGGTGCGCGCCTTGTGCATTGCCCTGATAGGGTTAAACTATTATGTAAAGATCTAACCATAACATTAAAAGGGACATTAAACAGATCATTAATCTGTATCTATTATTCTCAGGGAGGTGAGAGCGGTTTTCCCACCTTCCTGTGAATAAAAACGCCCAAGGACACTGCAACACTTACCACTTGCGGATCCTTTCCAGCTGTCAGGCTTCCTGGTAATGGCCGTCAGTCACGGCCAATAGCGGCCGGCTATTACCATGAGTGTCTGCTACTGCTGCTCGTACAGCATGGCGCTGGATCGTGGGATCGTTAGCCTCTTTTCTCAGTCTAGGAACAGCTTTGGTACTGTAAGTAAAACAGATCTGGGTTTTGGTGGGTGTACTATCACATACTAAATTATTGTAAGAGGGGTGGACATGCCCTTTAACGAAATGAACACAATGACCAATCTTTGCTAATGCTATTTTTTCTGTTTCTAGATTGATAAAGAGTTAACTGGACAAGTGCTGGGAAAGCTCTGGATTCAGTGTATATATATATACATGCGTGTGTGTGTATCGGTTTTCTAAGCACATATCAACCTTGATAGCAGTTTCATTGCACAAAATAGAATGTGGATTCATTTACTGCAAAGTAACATAGAATATCTTACAAGTAATTCCATCTAACCCAAGTGATCTGGATTGTCACATGAGAATACCATCTGCTTTGCAGCTTAACTATTATCCAATAGCATTGCCATAAAAATAAATCTATGCAGTTATTTAAGGAACAATAAAAACCCCTATGAGTAATAGAAAAACAAGTGAGGAATTTAAACCAATGATTAAGATTAAAATAACAGTCAAACCATGAAAATTGTTATATCTTAATTTATTAATATTGACACTTTACACAGGATCAACTTGTGTTTCATTGTTCATAGTTTTGATCATCTTAATGATCATAGAATGTCACACAATCAATCAGGAATCAATATTCGATTATTTACTTATTATCACACACCTTTCTCTGATTATTGGGGTGCATAATTAATGTGTCGTGCTATGCTAGGGCTTGGTCATACGATCAAACAAACATCTATTGACATTTCTTTAAAAATTGTCAGATAAAATTGATTGAATTTTCCGATCTGACTGGGCGAGGTTTGGTTGATTCTGCACTCGATATCAATCACTTTTAAAGAATTGTATGTGAATGTAATTGCTAACTGTACTGTAGTTTTTAAATAGTATTATCTATATATGCTGGCCATACATTAGCCCATATATCTTTTTTATGATCATAATGTCGAAGGCAAACATTGGCCCAACCCAGGAAATCATGGCTAGAGATGGACTAGCCAAGTTCCAGCCGAACTATTCGAATTCGAACAAATTCGGACTTCTCGAACTATCCCAGACCCGGATTTTGGATATTTTCCGAATGTTCGACTGTTCGAATGTGTGGGTAAAATGCCTATTATACCTATATGCAAGCCTCGAATCCGCGAGTAACTGTCCATTAAAACCTATATGCGAGCATCGAATCTGCGAGTAAAATCTACATGATACCTAGGCGCGACATGGAGCATCGAATCCGCGAGTAAAATCTACATGATACCTATACGCGAGCATCGATATCCGCGAGTAAAATGTCCATGGTATCTAGGCGCCAACATCGAATCCGCAAGTAAAATGTCCATGGTATCTAGCGGCAAACATCGAATCCGCAAGTAAAATGTCCATGGTATCTAGGCGCGAACATCGAATCTACGAGTAAAGTGTCCATTAAAACCTATATGCGAGAATCGAATCCGCGAGTAAAATGTCCATGGTATCTAGACGCGAGCATCGAATCCGCGAGTAAAGTGTCATTAAAACCTATACGCGACATCAAATCAGTGATGTAAATCTACATGATACCTAGGCGCGAGCATCGAATCCACAAATGTGTCCATTAAAACCTATACGCAAGCATCGAATCCGCGAGTAAAATCTACATGATACCTAGGCGCGACATCGAATCCGCAGTAAAGTGTCCATTAAAGCCTATACGCGAGCATCAAACTGCGAGTAAATTGTACATGATACCTAGGCACGACAATCGAATCCGCGAGTAAATTGTCCATTAAAGCCTATATGCGAGCATCAAATCCGCGAGTAAAATGTCCATGAAACCTAGGCGCGCACATCAAATCCGAGATGAAAGTGTCCATTAAAGCCTATACGCGAGCATCGAACACTGCGAGTAAAATGTCATGATAAATAGGCACGAACATCGAATCCGCGAGTAAAGTGTCCATTAAAGCCTATATGCGAACATCGAATCCGTGAGTAAATGTCCATGTATCTAGGCCCAGCATCGAATCCGCAAGTAAAGTGTCCATTAAAGCCTATACGGTGAGCATTGAATCCACGAGTAAAATGTCCATGGTATCTAGGCGCGAGCATCGAATCCGCAAGTAAAGTGTCCATTAAACCTATACGCGAGCATCGAATCCTTGAGTAAAATGTCCATGGTATCTAGGCGCGAGCATCGAATCCGCGAGTAAAGTGTCCATTAAAGCCTATATGCGAGCATCGAATCCGTGAGTAAAATGTCCATGGTATCTAGGCGCAAGCATCGAATCCGCAAGTAAAGTGTCCATTAAAGCCTATACGCGAGCATCGAATCCTTGAGTAAAATGTCCATGGTATCTAGGCGTGAGCATCGAATACCGAGAAAGTGCGCGAACATCAATCCGCAGTAAAGTGTCCATTAAAGCCTATACGCGAGCACAAATCCGCGAGTAAAATGTCCATCAAAACCTATACGTAAGCATCAAATCCGAAGTAAAATGTCCATAAATCCGCGTAAAGTGTCCATTAAAGCCTATACTTGAGCATCGGTCCGCAAGTAAGTGTCCATTAAAGCCTATACGCGACATTGAAACTGAGAGTAAAATGTCCATGGTATCTAGGCGCGAGCATCGAATCCGCCAGTAAAGTTCCATTAAACCTATACACGAGCATCGAATCCGCCATAAAATGTCCATGGTATCTAGCACGAGCATCGAATCCGCGAGTAAAGTGTCCATTAAAGCCTATATGCAGCATCGAATCCGTGAGTAAAATGTCCATGGTATCTAGGCGCAGCATCGAATCCGCAAGTAAGTGTCCATTAAAGCCTATACGCGAGCATCGAATCCTTGAGTAAAATGTCCATGGTATCTAGCGCGCGAGCATCGAATCCGCGAGTAAAGGCAAGAACATCGAATCCGCGAGTAAAGTGTCCATTAAAGCCTATACGCGAGCATCAAATCCACAAGTAAATTGTCATCAAAAGCCTATACGTGAGCATCAAATCCACAATTAAAATGTCCATAAAATCCACGAGTAAAGTGTCCATTAAGCCTACGTGAGCATCGAGTCCGCGAGTAAAGTGTCCATTAAAGCCTAAACGCGAGCATTGAAACTGCGAGTAAAATGTACATGATACCTGGCACGAACATCGAATCCGCGAGTAAAGTGTCAATTAAATCCTATAAGCGAGCATCGAATCCGAGTAAAATGTCCATGATACCTAGGCGCGCACATCAAATCTGCGAGTAAACTGTCCATTAAAGCCTATACATGAGCATCAAATCCGCAAGTAAATGTCCATAAAATCCACGATTTAAGTGTCCATTAAAGCCTATACTATACGTGAGCATCGAGTCCGCGAGTAAAGTGTCCATTAAAGCCTAGGCACGAACATCGAATCCGCAAGTAAAGTGTCCATTAAAGCCTATACGCGAGCATCGAATCTGCGAGTAAAATGTCCATGATACCTAGGCGCGCACATCAAATCTGCGAGTAAAGTGTCCATTAAAGCCTATAGGCGAGCATCAAATCCGCGAGTAAAATGTCCACAAAAGCCTATACGTGAGCATCAAATCCGCAAGTAAAATGTCCATAAATCCGTGAGTAAAGTGTCCATTAAAGCCTATAGTGAGCATCGAGTCCGCGAGTAAAGTGTCCATTAAAGCCTATACGCGAAAAGGCATCATCTATCTATCTATCTATTCTCTCTATCTATCATCTATCATCTATCTATCTATTATCTATCTATCTATCTATCTATCTATCTATCTATCTATCTATCTATCTATCTATTATCTATCTATCTATCTATCTATCTATCTAATCTATCTATCTATCTATCTATCTATCTATCTATCTATCTATCTATCTATCTATCTATCTATCTATCTCTATCTATCTCTATCTATCTACATATCTATCTATCATCTATCTATCTATCTATCTCTATCTATCTATCTACTATCTATCTATCTATCTATCTATCTATCTATCTAATCTATCTATCTATCTCTATCTCTATCTATCTATCTATCTATCTATCTATCTATCTATCTATCTATCTATCTATCTATCTATCTATCTATCTATTCTCTATCTATCTACTTCTCATCTATCTATCTATCTATCTATCTATCTATCATCTATCTACCTCTCATCTATCTATCTATCTATCAATCTATCTATCTATCTATCATCTATCTATCTATCTATCTATCTATCTATCTATCTATCTATCTATCTATCTCTATCTATCATCTATCTATCTATCTATCTATCTATCTCTATCTATCTATCCTATCTATCTATCTATCTATATCTATCTATCTATCAATCATCTATCTATCTATCTATCTATCTCTATCTATCTATCTATCTATCTATCTATCTAATCTATCTATCTATCTATCTATCTATCTATCTATCCTATCTTTATCTATCTATATATCTCTATCTATCTATCTACTATCTATTATCTATCTATATCCTTATCTATCTATCTCCTATATCTATCTATCTATCTATCTATCTATCCTATCTATCTATCTATCTATCTCATCTATCTATCTATCTATCTATCATTCTATCTATCTATCTATCTATCTATCTATCTATCTATCTATCAATCATCTATCTATCTATCTATCTATCTATCTATCTATCTATCTATCTATCTATCTATCTATCTATCTATCTATCTCTATCTATCTATCTATCTATCTATCGGAGATAGATAGATAGATAGATAGATAGATAGATAGATAGATAGATGATAGATAGATAGATAGATAGATAGATAGATGATAGATAGATAGATAGATAGATAGATAGATAGATAGATAGATAGATAGATAGATATGGATAGATAGATTTTCTTTAATAATAATCACCCACTTTCAATCAAAAATCCTGATTTTAATTCTAAATAAAAAAGACCCCTCACTTTCCAAAGCAACTAACATCCTGTAACCAGCAGAACAATTGGACACTGTCAGTGCTGAACCTGTCCCAGACCATGTCCTTTCTGGAAGACTGCACAGTACTGAGTGTCACTCTCTCCCTAGCCTCCCTTCTCCCCAACCCAGCTGCTGCAGCTTCTCTACTCACTTACAGTGTGTTGGGAATATCTGATTCACCAGCCCCCAGGGTTTGCCTGCTCTTTTCTCTTTCCTCATAGCTGCCAGGAGTCCCAGAGACGCTCCTCCCACCAAACGCTGGAAACTAGGTGAGTGCAAGGAAACCTTAGCTCCGGGCTGCTGAGAGGGAAGGGGGAGGAAGGGGAGGAGCCAAAGTCCTGCAGGCTGCAGCTAAACTGTGACAGGGGAGAAAGCTGCACGCTGCTGATAATATTAATCATTTTTTTTTTTTTTTCCCCAGCAAATTTTTTTTTTTTCCCTGATTTCACTTAGGAAGGCTAAGCCCCCCCAAGCCTTATGGAAAATCCGCCTATGGGGGTAGATTAGAATGAATAATGTACCCCTACTCTAAATTAGTAGGATATTAAAAGACACCTTGGAGTTTTGTGCCCTGTATAAAAGCACTCGGCCTGTGGCCTCGTGCTTTTGTATGGTCACGGAACTCCTTGGTGACTTATAATATCCTTAGAATTTACAGTAGGGCGTACATTATTCACTATATTATAGCTCGGTTGCCAAATTACCTGCAGCAAAAAATAAATATATCCGAAAATGCTTTATGTAGAGACTGACTATTCATCTGACCACATGTATCTGTTAGTTGTATTGGATTTCTATGACACATTAACATAGAAGTTCTGTGAGGTCACTGGTCACTATCAGCATCAATATTTTGCCACAAGAGTTAACAGGAAGGGGAGCTGGTTATATTGTATATTGTATTGTAGTAGAAGATTTTTTCTGATTCAGCTGGTAACCACAAGAACCATGTTATACTATAATATTGGATAATATAGAACTATGTAACATTATCCATGTAAAATAATATTGGACTACATGGTATCATCCATGTACATTAGTGCTCTTTAAATGATATTATATATTATATTGGACTACATGATATCATACATGTATATAAGTGCTCATTAAAATATATTATACTACGTGACATTATCCATGTATATAAATGTTCATTTAATGATATTATATTTTATATTGGACTACATGACACCATCCATGTATAATAATATTGGACTATATGACATCATCCATGCATAATAATATTGGGCTATATAACATCATCCATGTATAATAATATTGGTTTACATGGCATCATGTATATAGGTGTTCATTACATGATATTATATAAAATATTATATTGGACTACATGACATCATCCATGTATATAAGTGCTCATTAAATTATATTATAAATTATTTTAGACCACGTGACATTATCCACGTATATAATTGCTCATTAAATTATATTATATATTATATTATGTTGGACTACATGACATCATCCATGTATAATAATATTGGACTAAATGACATCATCCATGTATAAAAGTGCCCATTTAATAAAATAAAATCTAAAATCTGCCTTTTCCATCTGTCCATAATGCTATTCTGGTCAGTCACCTGCTCTGATTGGAAGGTAAACCAGCATTATGAGACACGTCTGGCTGTTTATTGGTTGGAAAGTTATTGCATTTTACCTTCATCATTCTTTTAATTAACAAAAATGATTCATAAATGATTATAAAGTGAAGGAGAATAAAGGCCTTTACATACAGTATGAAAATATTTTGTTCCCCTTCACCCTGGTGACCCTAAATTTTATATTATAAAGTGAAAGATATTTAATGAAAGATTTTCCACAATCGCACACAGTTTGTCCTTCAGTTTTTCTTTATTGTTAACTATCTGTTTACACTCACTGAGGTTGGGGCACTAATAAAGATGGAAATTCCTCTGTTTGTTATGGTGTATACATTGGAAATATCCTGCTTAGCATGTTCTAAAGCCTATTGTTCTTTTCAGGTGTATTTACTATGTCAGTTGTGCTGTTTACAGGTATGAAGCTGAGGGTTAGGCTTGACACACATAGATTGATTAAGAATCAGTGGTTTAGATGTGATGCACAATCCTCTAAGACTTACACATCCCCCTATAAAATGTATCCTATCCAATGGCACGATCCAGAGACAAATAAGTTAAAAACAAAAATATTTATTAGATATGCATTCAAATCTAAAGACACAATGTAAATTGTAAAAGCAGGAGGTGGGAGCACTTAAATATAGGGTATAAATAGGGGAAACAAGGCAAAGGTGAGTAAGAAATAAGCATCCTATATTAGCCATGTAGGAAAGGGTGTGAGAGACCTCTCCACCCAAAAGCTAGCCCTCAATGTATTTAGGGCACCCCTAAAGCACTCGGTGCTTCTCCTAGTGCAAAATAATAAAAGGTTCCTGGGCTAGGTCCCTACTTCTAATGTCAGTGCATTCCAACCACCCTTAAAACATATAAAGCATGGAAGTGAGTCTAGTAAGACAGCATGTAACAATATTCAACACTGTAAACAGGAGTGGATACCTGTATTATGCCCCCATCATTGATATGTTATGAGGAGGGTCAGGTATCCTACATAACTACACAACATGCTCAAGTAAAATATCAAACAACACAGATATAGTACCCCCTAGATCGATATTAAGCATTCGCTGCTGTTGACCAGGTTGTTATGACCTATTTATAGGAGACCACCCGATCGGCCGTGACTTACCGACATGTCTGAACAGCCTTTCGTCTGATGAAAGTACGACCACAGCTGAAAAATGATTGCTGATATTTCTGAAATATGGAAATAATGGTTGGTCGGTCCGAAATATCTGCTCATGTGTACCTAGCCTTCCTATTCATTCCTAGACCATGTTGATTTAGACTGTATGGTTTGAAGGTATGCGGATAGTGAAATAAACAAGAAAAGCTGATGTCCACAAATTACCCTGCTTACACCTAATATGGGGTGTCTGCATGGCAAGTATAGTGAGTAGCTGTATGCAAGGCAATGCTGAGTGAGCGGAAAATTTCCCAGAGGATATCAGTTCTCTGTGAGAATTAACAGCACTCTCTCTGCAATAGTGCTTATGAAGGTTCTCATTCATCCAGGTCATGGTAAATCTGTTTTATTCAATTAGATCAACTGGACTTGAAGTTTAGTTCTTGAAGACGTTTCGCTAGTCATCCCACTGGCTTTATCAATTCAGAATGACTTGTACAAGTATCTGTGGCAATTATGTACCCTGGAAAATCCCAATTAGCATATCACAGCCAAGTGTTAGGGATCTTATGAATGCAAGGCGTGATTGCATTGTGGCTAAGAGGTGTTATAGGAACTGCCCAGGGTAAGGTGTCACCACCACATGGTGACACCAACTGTCCTATAACACCTCTTAGCCACTATCTAATCACGCCCTTAACACTTGGCTGTGATATGCTGATTGGGACTTTCCAGGGTACATAATTACCACAGATGCTTGTACAAGTCATTCTGAATTGAGAAAGCCAGTCGGATGACTAGCGAAACGTCTTTAAGAACCAAACCAAAGTCCAGTTGATCTAACTGAATACAACAGATATCTCTGCAATAGTGTTTGCCAATAAGCACTGTGAGGCTAATGCAATAAGAGGTGCAAAATTTTGCCTGTGCTTTTAATTTGCAGAAACAATCAAACGTTAGTTTTTAACTAGGTTACTATAGTTAGGTAACTTATGATTGGTTGCGCAGGGATCACACTGGCAAACGTTTGCAATTATAGCATCAACCCCAGTGTATCTCCCCTTACTTTTATTTATAAAACACCCAGATATGACACAGAAAAATCCAAATGTTCCAGGCAGATTTTTCGGATTTCGGACCTCGAAAATACGATCAGAAACTCGAAAATAGTTTCCGATCATATTTTTAAGGTTTATCGAACGCTCAAGGTTATTATCGAGGATTATTGAAAACAACCTCGTACAATTGATAATCATCGAAAATGCGGTCCGAAGTCCTTTTTTTGGATCTTCGGATTTTCTCCGAGATCCGTTAATCTATAGCGGAACGAAACTTCACAGTTTCAGCCATCCATATACAGAACTAGCCAAATCATTTTCCTGTGTCTGTTTTACTTTTTGGGAATAAATAACGTTTTGTCTCGGGTTCCACCGCTGACAAATAACAGACTAGACCTCCAGCTACTTACAGTATGTTTAAAAGTCACTAGATTGAAAACTATTTACACTGTCTGTACAGTCTGTAACCGTAACTTTCATCTTCAGTTTACTCTTAAGGTGACAAAGGACACAGCAGGAAATGTAAAGATAAAATCCTATGACAGAAAATCACATGAAAAATATCCAAATACGACCTACTCTGCTATTTCCAAATATTAGAAATATGATGAAACTGCACACACCACATGATAGTCACAGATGAGATTCATTGTGCAAACTATGGTAGACATTGCCATGTAAAATGAAAAATGATGGTGCCTCAGCCACTGTATATATGTTTTATACCGCATTAAAGGCACACATACAGTATATGAATTGATCAGAATATCAAGGACATTTTCCATTTGATGGGGTAAGGAGGAAAGTTTCTGTTGACCCCATCTACCAAAACCTTTCCTGGTTTTTAAGCTGAAATCTATAGTAGATCAATGGCACAAAGTGGTAAATTACAATAAGTTCTTCCAAACACGATGTAATAACCACTTTGTGCACATTAATACATTGTGTGTACGCGAGTGGGAAGCTTTTAAGCCACAATTGAAAAGGCTTTTAACTTTCATGCAAAAAACAGCTGAAAAAGGATTGCTAAACTTGTTGCATTGCTTGCACTGCGCTATTTTCGAATATCTTTGCAGAAGACATACAAAACCTTCACTAACCCTATGGTACATCGGGTAGCATGGAATTTGCACTTAACTTTTTTCTGTTAGGATGGAATATTGCGTCTCCTTGTACACATGGCTTTAAACATGTCATACACAGGGTTGATTTTTCAACTGATTTGACTAATTTGGTCGGATCAGTCAAAAAATGTACATCCGGTATAATGATTGGGTCAGGTGGATAACTTTATGTCAACGCCATCATCCAGGCCACATGGTACCAAATGGTGCATTTCAATTGTTTCTTAAAAATGTAATACATTTTTTGTTTGGGAAGAAATGATGGAAAGTTTGATCAGGAAGAATCAACCCGGGTATGGTCTGCTTTCCAAATAGATTATCCATATAGGCCCTGCTCCAAAATGCTAATAATTAGGGATGTACCGGAGTTTCCGGCGGAAAATGATTTTCATGTCAACATTTTGCGGTTTTAAATTATTAAAGCCTGGGACTTTTGCACATCCTTATTTGTAATGAGTTCCTCGATGGTCCTGTAATTTTGGGATATCAGTCTGGCCTGATCATTTTGTGTCGAGGATGGAAAACATTGGGGAAATTAGGAGATAAAACCACCAGACTTTATAGACAATTCATAAAGGGCAGCGTCATACATATCTCAGACATAGACACAATACTGCTACGTGGCCACTGATTTTGTACACAGACTACAATCTATACATTAACAGGGAGATGCTGAGAACTATAAAGTGTATTGCAATCAATTTCCCTATTGCAACCTACCTGCACTCCTTCCTCGATGTATTACCCAAGTTGCGAGCGTTGGAACATTGTGTTGAGAACTTTTGTGGGACTTTAAAGCTGATATAGAAAAGGTTTTCATTTTTGTGCTAAATACTAGAATAAAATGTTTTGCATCACTTGCCCTTGCTTGCTGTTTGTATTGCCCCAGTAGAGGGGAAACTATTTTAGGCAAAAAAAAAATCGTCTTTGCCTTTTAATTTACTGACAGTGAAATCTTCTCAGGCCAACAAATATCAACAACCAGAAGCACTAAATGTTTTCAAGAGTTTCTGTGTCCTTCACAGAAATTATCAGCAAATAGGAAAATTACCAAGGATGGGAAAGTCAACGCTTCTCTTTATTTTTAGGGTAACATAAGACACAACAGCAGTTAAGGAGAGAAAAACTGAGATTAAAGCATATTGTGGCTTTTTCAGATAAAATTATCATTTTTAAAAAAATGATTTGAATAGAAATAGTGTTATTTTGGGTTCCAGCCATGGCAGGTTTCTGTACATCGCAATACAGGGCAATAGGGAATGTACACCTTTAAACAATGTCAGTCCTGCCCTCTGGCTCAGTAAATTTAAAAGTACTCTCAATAATAATATGTATTCCCATTGACATTAATAGCCCTGAATCTCACTGCATAATTTCATTAGCTGATGTGGAGGGAGACAGGGCATGATGTCATACTTCTCTGCTTTTTATATCTTTTTTTTTCTTCTTTCCTCTCTTCGCTCTGAAACTTGAACCAGACACCATAGATAGAAATCAGTTTTACTGCCTCTAATCCGATTAAAGTTCCTGGCAGTTTATGATCGATTAGTTACTGGAGAAATCAATAAACGCTGATGGCTTTTCTTTGTTCATGTGAACAACTGAATCCTCACCTTCAACCAGAGTTATCTTATTCACAAAACAGCGGCAGGGGGAAATCTGAACATGAAATGTAATAGCAGGGTCAGCCTTCATCTATGAATATGGATTGTTTTTGGGTTCTCCGGTGTTAGGGGTTTTCAGCAAGAAGCATTACCTCATCATCTGCTGCTGTAATCAATCCTACCAGCCAAGCAATCAATGGCACATTCTCTGGGTTCAACAGGGAGCTTTAATGCACTGTGAGGCTAAAAAGAACATGATATCCCCCCATAAACACATTAACACCCAGGAGACATGGAACGTATTAGTATGGAAGTATAATTATAGGACCCCCATAGACTGATGCAAAGCCCATTCAATTCAAATGCTATTGAGGGAATTTACAGAAAGGCACAACAGCAGATTTTTATCTTACAGGCCAGAAATTTACAGTAGTTACATACCTTTGTTCCAGCTGCATCAGTGATTGACTGACTTTCAGGTAATCACAGACGCGGCTGGCGGTCCTGCCTCTTCTGATCTTCCATTTCCGGAAGAAGCAGAAGAGGCAGAGGGAACTAAGGTGGGTAAGTACATTTGTGGCCCAAATTTAAAGATTTCAGTAAAGCGTTTAGGGTTGGGGGGAAGGGGGTCCCTACAGTGTGTGCAAAAAAAAATATTATCTAGGGCAACATCCCCCTCCCACCTAAACTCTAGGTTGAATCTTCTAAAACAGCCCCAAAATATACAGACCCACCTTCGTTCCCTCGTCCCCGACCTCCACTGCTACTTCCTTGCACACAATCACAGCCATGGCTGCCAATAAGCAGAGAGAACTTTTTGGGGCTGTTTTAGAAGACTTAAAGCTAGCGTTAAGGGTGGGAGGGGGTTGCCTTAGGGGTTGTCCTAAGTTTTTTTTTTCTTAAGCCATTTCCTACCTTTCTCTTCTCCTTATGGTTCTCCTGCAGGGCCTGATGAAAGTCCAAAAAAAAATGAAGAGTAGGAGCCTCTCTGTGTGTAATCTGGGGGGGAGGTAGGGAAGAGAGCTTGACTGCACATGCCAGAGTCCTCTAAGAGGAGCAGGAAGTATCAGGCACGGTTTTTTTTTGTTGGACTTTCATCAGGCCCTGCAGGATAACCATAAGGAGCAGAAGAGAAAGGTAAGGATTTTTTTACACTGCACAGTGGGGCAAATTTTAGTTGAGTGGTGGACATGCCCACTAAGTTGAAAGGTAGATAAAGGAGGTAAAAATATGTAAATAGTAAGAGTACAGTAAAGGTGGCCACACACAAACAATAATGGGTAAATCCCGTGGGGAACGACGGGATTCACCTATTATCGTCAGTGTGTAGGGGCTGTTCTCGACCGATCTTAGTGCCGTTGAATGTCCATAGTCGGCACTCCAAACGGTCGGGAATGATGGAAAATTTCCGTTGGTCGGTATCGGCACCCTTTACTTTAAGGAGAGGGAGCCGATCCAATTGTACTGTGTATGACCACACGGCCATATCCCCATACCGCGTATGGGGATCAGTCAGGTCCATGTGTGCTGTTCCCATAGCATGTGTGCCGACAGATACCAACGATCCCTCCTAGGGTGATATTTAAGGTTCGTACAAACGTGCGATCAAGGGTGCCAACCCGCAATGCACGATGTGTACAAACAGCCGTTTCAGCCAATAATCGGCCTGTGTATGGGCACTTTATCAGATGAGATGGGTGCTTGTTCGGAGAAGCGCCCGGTGGATTGGGTAATGATCCCAGAACGAGCAGCTGTTTCGGCCGATAAAGTGCCCATACATGAGCCAATTTTAGGGCGAAAAGGCTGTTCTTTCACATCGTGCATCGCGGTTCGACACCCACGATCGCACGTGTGTACGAACCTGTTTAGTTTTTTGAACAGACAGCTGCTAACCCGAACAAACAGGAAGTAGAAAGAGGGTTAACAAAACAGAAGGCAGCATCAGGTTAATCTTGCCTCTCTCAGATTTTTAACAATTGCAGTTTTGGGAGGGTGGTTTACCTATTTATCATTTTTATTTGAGGACAGACAACCTTGTGTTTCATAATTTGATCATCTTTCAGCTAAGGGTCCTAATACTGGGTGGGAATACAGTAGTGGTTATGGTCATACAGTGCCTGATAATTATACATAGTAAACATTCAAGATTTGCAGCTTTAGTTTCACCTAAAGTTGAAAAAACTTTTTAACTATATGGAATCTACTGGGAAATTGTTCTAGATGATGAATGTCCTGTACAGACTATATCATAATGTGTACTACAGGGCTAAAGACAAATACCGTAAATATCTAAGTGATTGATGGCATTACGTACATGTAGTAAGCGGCTCACTGTATAGCTGCTTTGCACCACGTTGAATGGATTAGATTTAGAATGTGTCAGTCCATAGTCATGTAAAGGCTTTAGAGTAATTGCAATGTCTGTAAAATAGAATTAGTTGAATCTTATCTTGACATTTAATCATTAGTTAAGCAGAACATATAGCCTGGATAAAATGCTGGAAGAACATGGTCCACATGGGTTATATCAGAGATTAAAGGGAAACTAAATCAAAAATATTAACTTTGTATGAAGTTAGGATTACTGCCTTAAACCTACTGAGTTATTTATTTTAAGATACTCACCTTTGTTTTTGATGTCATAGGCATCACCATAGCAGCTACTATGGGGTCTGGAGCCAAGGGAAGTTTTGATCATCACCCATGAGCCTCCTTAGTACAAATATCGTTTAATAGTGATGCAGTGTGAAATATCTTTATTTGACCCCTGACCCAGACAATATTTCTTATCTCTCTTCATTTTCCCCTTATTGGACCAACATTGAACTTCCTACCTGTCAGGACACTAAATCTGCCCTATAAACAATTGCAAAGGGCGATGAACCTGATAATATTTTGTGCTAACAATGGGGAGTTGCAGTTATAAAACAGAGGGACATTTTCTATCAGTAGATAGAATGGAGACGTACTGGAATATCATAGAGCCAAACCCTGTATTCAGAAAATACAACATCATTAGTGTATTTGGCAGAAATATCCATCACCCCGAGAACAATTCAATAAACACACATATTGGACAAATGTGTCATTTCTTACCAAGATGAAAGGTACTGCAAAGGATTTTATATCTGCAACTAGACTTCCAACAAAAAGTCCTTTCCAAACCTAAATTAAAAAATGGTCTTTTTCCGATGATGAAACAAAACCTGGGAAACAATGAAAAAATATCCCTCTCAATGATAAAAAGATCTGTCTCCCTCTTTACTAGAGATGGGATGCAGGTCTGACTCGGACCCGGATCTGTCACGAAACCCCTCGGTTACGAAATCCGAATTTCAGGACTTCAGAAACTATTTTCTATAATTATTGAACCTTCGAGGATTATCGAAAATAACCTTCAACGTTCGATAATCCTCGAAAATACGATCAGAAACTCGAACATACTCTCGGATTGTATTTTGGAATGTTTCAAAAATCCTCGAAAATAGCCTCGAAACATTCAATAATAATCAATAATTCGTTCCGTTTTCGGATCTTCAGGATTTTACCAAGATCCGGGAATCTGAAAACGGAACAAAACTGGTAAGTTTCAGCCATCTCTGCTCTTCGTTCTCTATTTTCTCTCTCCTCTATCTCTTCTCTGTCTACCCTCCCTCTCTCTCAAGATAGAAGTTATTCATTGGACAGTCTGGGGTCAGGTGTTTCGTGCCTGTACCTAGATTTACTGTACGTACAAAGGGGGAATATGTGCATGTGTGTGTATGTGTATGGGGAGAGAATGTGTAAGTTGGTTCCTGTGTGTGAGAGACTGTGTGTAAGTATGTCTGCAGTGGCACAACTACAGGGCCCGCAGGGCCCACAACAGTGGAGGGACCTGGCCATGAAACTTGCAGGTAATTGAAATATACCTGTACTGTTTTTTTTTTTACAAATGTTTATTTAAGGGAAATTATATCTACTGGGTGTGGTCCAAAATGGCAGCTCCAATTTTCAGTATTGTCAGCGTCCTGGTCGAAACCTGGGCCTCTAAATTCTACATTTGGGAGAAGTGGATTCTATTCTGGATTACCCAGTAGGCATATCAGGATTGACGTGCCATTTTTATAAATATATTGCATTTGTCACCAGTGTGTGAACATATCTTCACCTTTAAAGGGTTTGCAATAACTATATACTGTCAGGGTTATTCAATAAAAGTTCTTATTGTTTAAAATGTTGCTAACTTTGACCCAACCAATCAGATGTAAGCTTACAAATGTTAAATAAGATCTGATTGGTGGTTGGGGCAAAATTAGCACTAGTTTAAACGATCAGAACTTTTATTGAATCTCCCTGTATATGTTTTGTCCTTTATATTTATATGAATCAAAGGAGTTTGTCTCCCATTGTAAAAGATCAACTAAACGGCTATGAGGACCAATTTCCTCCACAAACTGTCTTCGCTAGAGAAGCAGAACAAGTAGCTATGGTTTCAGATTATTAGTAATCAAATCAGCATTTGCAAATTGCACTTAGTGTGTTGGACACAATTGATTAGCCATAATGGAGATGATATATAACGTGCATTCAGCTAATAACTGGTTTCCTACAATCAACGTAATCTTCCAATTACTCACTGCCACCAAATGAATGCTGATCGGTACGAATGTATTAAACACACAGTTATGTGTCTTCTAATGTAATTTTTATTATAGGAATGGAGATGTATACAGTATATTTTACTCCATGCATTGGCATGTTGTAACATACATTCAGCATCTTGGGAGAGATACTTAGGGGCAAATTTTCAAACGGACGTTATTCTCGTCTTTTCACTACAGCTTTCAACAACTTCCCACTTCCAACAAACTTCCCACTTCCAAGGGAAGTACAGCTATAACTGGAAACAAAGGCAAGGAGTCGCACTCCAAAGTGAATGGAGATTTATTAAAAACCAGTCATCAACATACAACATGTATGTTCAAGTCACCTTCCTCAAGTGATGTGCAAGCAATAAACCCAGGGTTCACTCTTGTGAAGTGACACTACCACAAAGGATTGTCGTGTGCAAATTAGCATCATTAGCAAGTGCACATTAACATGGTTAAAAAGTGTAAACATTTCATTGAATAAAAGTATATAAAGTTAATGATAAGTTAACGTGCAATAAAAAACTTTTTTTATGAATAAAAGATGAATAAGGAAATAAAGTCTTATCTTCTTGTTTCAAAGTGCATCCAGTGTTTCAGTGCCTATAAAATCCATTATCTTACTCAATTAACGTGTTTTTGTCACCTCAGATTTGGTGATTTTAAATGGGCGAACTTAATGCAAGAACAAACTTATAGCAGTTTTATAAATACAATCGAGCGGTTACCACGGCGAATAACGTTAAAGCATCGATAAGTGAAATGATGATATGCAGCAGGAATGATCTCTGGTTATCGCTGCTTTATAAATTGTGCAAAAAGTTAATGACCCTTTATAAATATGTGTGTTTTGTAATACCCCCACTTCCCTTATTGTCCCCTCTGTTAGGCTGCTCTTTTGAACCTTCCTGGATATATTTTACAGCATTGTGAAGACTGACTGGACTAACAACCAATGTTAATATTGACTGAGACTTATAGACCCTTGTTTGAATGGCTAGTTATATCTCTATTGCACCCATTCGAAAGAAGGGGTGCCAGTGGAACAGTGAGGTATGTGTTTGGGGTGTGGCTGTGATATTAGGGGCGGGGTCATGTTGTTTGGGGGAGGGGCTATCAGTGGATTCCACCCTCATCTCGGTTTGCCCAGTGGTAAAGTTGGGAGACATCAAAATATACGAAATTGTTTGCTTATCTTTTTTAAAGGGCATCTATACCGAAAAATGGGTTATTGTAAATTGACCATAACTGGAAACTATAATTCTTCTAAACCACCACTGTATCATTTTTTTGTTCATCTGCCCCTCTATTTCTAGATATCCAGTCTAAAAGTTTTTATATTTCAGCTGTCAATCAAGTTCCTTGCTCTCAAAAACTATTCTTCTGTGAGTAGTTTTACTGTAGCTAGAATGGTTACGAAGTTTTGACAGTTGGAATGCTGTGTACTGTGTGCAGGCTTGACAGTTGGTTTGTGGGAAAAAAGTCAGGTCAGATGGAAGTGGGAGTGGTTAAAAGAGGGATACTGCTCCTAAACAAAATGTGTGCTGGATTGAAGGCCCTTTAAAGGGCATGTCCACCTGTTTTAAAAACTTTTAATATGTTGTAGGCATAGTTCTCCCATCCCCAACCGCTATAATCTTATATCCAGAAAGTGCCCGATAGTTACTTACTTTACCTCTATCCTCTGCCGCACTGCCCAGGCCCTCTGCTTGTACGGAACTGCAAGCAGGGGGCGGGACTGGCAGCCGCGTCTGTGACTTGGCTGCTGGCAGTTCACAACGGCAGAGGATAGAGGGAAGGTAGGTAACTATCGGGGCACTTTCTGGATATAAGATTATAGCGGTTGGGGCTGGGAGAACTATCCCTACAATATACTAACAGGGTTTTACACTAGGGGGAGGGAGAAAGAAACGAGAGGGAGGGGGGGAGGGCTCTTCTGCGCATGGCAAAATTCTCCTGGAGGAGAGACAGGAGGCAGAGTCCTATATGGATCCTGCTATCCTCCTGGTTGCCACTTTTTTGGACTTTGGGGGGGATTGCTGGAGAACCATTTGGAGCTGGGATGCAAGGTAAGGATTTTATTACACTACACAGTGGGGGAAATTAAAATTTTGGGGGTGGACATGCCCTTTAAGGAAATAAACAGATTTAATCACTATCCCTATAGCCCCGAAACTGATGATTAAAATCTTTCACTACAGCATACTGTAGTGCTAATCTGCGTTAAAAAAAAAGCTCATTGCACGTTAAAAAGTGCACGCTCATTTTGGTGTGGCCACACTAGGTGTGTTGTCCAGGCACTGTGATCTGTTAATCGGATTGCACGCACATTAACACGCGTGCTTGCGTGCACGGTTCCAGTCTGCACTACTAACAAATGCCTATTTTCTTTCGAAACCGTGTGTACTTATTTGTATTCTTTCAGACAAAACAGTTACGTAATTTCTTTTTCCTAACCAGCATCAATCATATATTTAATTCAATGTTAATATATCAAGTTAGCATTTGTTATCTCCACACTGCATGCATTTTTATTTCAGTATATTGTGATTAGATCAATATGATGTCCAATTTAGCAATATGATAGTGAACACATGGCTCTATATTAAGTCTTCTAATGGTCATTGGATTTTGCGATGTGGTCATGCCACAGGATGTGTCATGTTTCTAAAAGTAGTTTTAGAGAATTTTAAGAAATGTCCATTAGTTACAAGATCATTATTATAATCAATTATGTCTGAAATGCCAAAGCATTGTAAGAATGGATTCCAAAGGCTTGAATCAACCTAACATGTTTAACGGCTGTCATGTACAAGGTTTTAGAGTTTAAAGGGCATCTCCAACCTTAAAACAAAAAACTGTTCACTTACCTGCCCCCAACCCCAATTCATATTCAGCACATTATACTGAAGCAGAGCGTGATTCCCTCCCTTCAGAAACTGGGATGCAGGGCAATATTCCAACATGATAACAACCTTAAAGACACAAGCCGACCAATGTCTTGCTAAAGAATCTGAACATAAAGCTGCTGAACTGGCCAAGACCTAAATCATATTGAGCATGAGTGGGGCATCCTCAAATGGAAGGTGGAGAAGTGAAAGATCTGTAACATCCACCAGCTCTGTGACATCATCGTGCAGGAGTGGAAAAGGATTCCAATGGCAACCTGTAAAGCTCTAGTGAACTCTATGCCCAAGAGAGTTAAGGAAGTGCTAGAAAATATAAGTGTCCACAAGAGATGGGATCCGGGGTCCGACACGAAACTCCTCGGTTCCAAAATCCGAATAATCCATCCGAAACCAGATTTCGGGACTTCGGATCGCATTTTCAAACATTTTTGAGTGTACCGAGCTATTTTCGAAAATAGCATCAAACATTTGAAAATCCTCGAAAATACGATCAGAAACTCCAATCGTATTTTTGAGAATTTTCAAACGTTTGAGGCTATTTTTGAAAATTATTGAAAATAGCTCCGTACATTCAAAAATGTATTCTGGTTTCAGATTTTCGGATCTTAGGGATTTTCCCGATATCCGGGAATATGAAAAAGGAATGAAACTAGTGAGTTTCAGCCATCTCTAGTGGCCACACAAAATATTGACACTTTGGGCACAATTTGGACATTGGGTGTACTCACTTTTGTTGCCAGCGGTTTAGACATTAATGGCTGTGTGCTGAGTTATTTGGAGGGGACAGCAAATTTACAAGCTGTTATACAAGCTGTACATTAAATACTTGACATTGTATTAAAGTGTCCTATTTTCAGTATTGTCCCATGAAAAGAAATACTAAAATTGAATATAATATTTACACAAATGTGAGGATGTACTCACATTTAGGAGATACTGAGTATAGCATTTTGCTCCTTCTATGCAAACTTCTTTACTCCATTTCTGTAAAGTGGAAAATCGTGACAAGACAAGTTCTCCCACAATATTTTTTGGTGGACTGATTAAATGTCCATCTGTCAATTTTTATTAAGCTACTCATTTGTTGCAATCATATGAATAAATGTACTAAAAATTTTGCAAAAGTTGCAATGTAGCTGCTGTGGGTGAAAAGAGTTGTGGCATAAAGAGTTTTAATTTGCAATACTAAGCCAATTTACTTCAATGGTACCATGGCCCCTATAGCATCTCCTGGACATTTGAAAGACCTATCCGCAGTCCTATGTACACTCTTGAATTTTGTTATTCTTTTGGTCGACTAAATATAGTTTTCTCACCAAAATGATGTTTTTTGTTGACTTAATGTGTTTTGTTACCACAGAACTTCTTTTAGTCAACTAAATATAGTTTTGTCACCAAAGTGTTGGTTTTTGTTCACTAAATGTGTTTTGTTACCACTGAATTTTTTTTAGTCAGCAACATATATTGTTGTCACCGAAATGTGGGGCTTTTTTTTATAAAATGATCCGGGTCAAACGTCACCCCATAAAGTCCAACCACACATACACTGGACCAACCAAGCCCTGCCCACCATACGGGAGGTAGAAACACCTTGACAGGCTTTAAAACAGGGTTGTCCCAGTGATATCAGGACAGTTGGAAGTAGCTTTAGCAGTGACCAGGTCAGACAACATATAATTCAAGAGAATTTGTTTGGAATTATGAGTTAATCGTAGTGAAAAAGTATCATGTAACACAGCCTATAAGTGTGAACATTCCAAACAGGCTTAGCAGACACTGTATATGTCAAAGCCAAAATGAACTAATGCACTTTCAGGTTTTTCTTGTTTAAGCATACAGTCAACCTTTTATTTTTTATTACATGTGTAATAACTGTGTGTAAAGGACTTTCTGGGGTAAGGATCTTTGCATTTGTTGCTGCATATTAGTATGCGTTATTAAAGAGGAAATTGGATGTCGATCATATAACTGTAACAAATTTAAATTAACTACAAGATAAAGCATCAAGTTTGGAAAAACATTAAAAGGTCATTCAATGGGTATCATGATCAACAAGTTGTAAATCAACAACCAACGTATTGTGTTATAATGGCTATAGTTTACATTTAACCAATCAAATGTTGTGAATTGTGCTATGGCAATTAAATGGAACTTTTTTTATTTTTAGGTTTCCCTGACATTGATTGGAGCAGCACAGGAGTGCCCAAATATGGCAACCATATAGGCCAAACAAACGGCACCTTTGTAAGGTACAGGAACACTTCACATCCCTCCCGTTATGCTTCAACTGTGTCCCCATCACACCGTCCACTCTGATGCTCCCACTACCAGGCTGCAGACAGTTCCCAAGTTTGTTACATAAACATTTATTGTCACAGTTCATAGTTAATACTAAAAAAAAAAATTATTTGTTGCTATTGTTTGATAATGCAGAAAATATTAAAGGTGGCCATACACATGCAATTCCACAGCATGTGTGCCAACAGATCACATTGGTATCTGTCAGCACACATGCTGTGGGAACTGCACACACGGCAGTGCAGCAATACACACAGTTCTCGTTTGGATCATTCTGATGTTCATTGGCAAACTGCAGACAAGTTTTAACATGTGCTACATATCTTGAGCAGGAGGACCTTGTGGGCGCTGAAAGATTTTAGTCCTTCATGGCGTAGAGTGTTACCAATTGTTTTCTTGGTGACTATAGTACCAGCTGCCCTGAGATCACTGACAAGTTCCCCCCAACCCGTGTAATTCATCTAACATCGAGCCCCAGACCAAGGAAGAGTGAAAGTTATTATGTATTTCCATTTGTGAATGAAAATGGAGTGCTAGGGGTAAGATTGTAAAAGTAGGGTTTTGAGGGTAATATGGGGTTGAAAGTTTATTCTGGGGATGAACATTCCCTTTAACTCCCCTTGATGGCAGCCCTGGTTAGAATGATGCTACCATATTTAACATAGATGTAGTGGCTTATGCAAACAAGCTGCACTTGGAATTTTCCTCTTTCCATGCAGTTACAAAATGCAATCTGAGCAATCATAAAACCAACCGCAATAAATCAATATCTGAACACAGTAAAGAGGAATTCCTATATCCCATTCACAATGTCCGACTTTCTAAAGAGATACAAATCAGGAGATTAATGGCATTAAGCTAAAACAGTCTGACTAGGCTTTTTCTCCCTTTTTTTGCAATGTAATGTTTAGATCTCCCTAATGGGCAATACATTTAGAACACCGTGGCTCTTTCATGAACAAAAACACTTTGCTAATGCTTTCATTATAATGCACTTTGAAAATATGACGTGTGTTATATAGATCTCTATATATAGAGCAAATTACCTGGCGATATGCTTCTGACTGTTTCAGACACCACCCTTCTCTCGAGCCATTAATGTCTAAGCCTACTCTTATTGATCACATGGTTCATATCACCAGACACAGCCTACTTCATAATGATGACTTCAATTAATCATGACAGAAGGGTGTGGACTACCAAGCTACCCAGCCCCCATTTTTTAGCAATCACTCACCGAGTTATCACTTTGGGTAATAAAGTGGGGAATTCCCAGAAGGGTAGAATATATTAATTCCACATTATTACACCTGCCAAATATGATTAATGCACAAATTTAAAATACAAAAAAGTTTTATTGAATTACATGTAAAGAATTTAAAATTAAACATGTTAACTTTCTTTCACTGCTCCTTGATTCTTACCACAAAAAAACAAAATGGAACCCATTTATTGTAAAATAAGCCATTAAAAGGTATATTTTGGTGGAGATATGCATGTAAAGTTTGTTACTGCACTACCATCTATACCGTATATACATGATACTGACATGATACAGACATTGATACCGTATATACATGATACAGACATTTGAGAGATTCGACCTCTGATTACATGTCTAAAGTCTTTGGCCTTTTGATAGATTCTATGATCAAACACTGAATATATTTAATGTTTATAATGCAAATGGCCAGATTTAACTTCCTGGCAGCCTTAACTCCCAATGTACCTGCAACGTTCCCTGTCCTGTTTCATTCATTTGCAAAAATTCAATTGCAAAAATGATTGGACCAATCGTTTTTACGAACACTGGTCAAGCCTTGAGGGGACTTTAGGAGGTGAAAATGTAAGTGTATGGCCAGCAAGGGGCTTGAAAAGATTTGAGTTGTTGACCTTTTTTGGACTGTAAGGCAATATTTGCTTCCTGCTATAACCTTTTGTCCTCTTTCTGGACTATGTGATGCCTAGATGTTTGCCAAAAATCAAGTAACTGCAAGGCCTTTAGGACCGACATTAGTATTATTTCCTGTTTGTACTAATGATTGCATGGCCAAGAGGGGGGAAAGGCTAGAGGGACGTTAAATAAGAAGTGTAATTATTTTGGCAAATGTACTTACTTTTGCAATAGTAGATTTTTAAGCAATCAACGGGGATCACTACGGGATTTCTGGCAATATTTTTAGGCGAGAATTTCAGTAGCAATTAAAATTCATTGTTGCAAAATGCAGGAGGGTGTGTGTATATCTAGAAAACCCCAAACTTTCCTTATACATTAAACCAAAGTCACGTTTCAGAGGAAGAATGTTGAAAAACACGATTAGTAGGGTAGGTGGATTTCATAATTGACTATAAATGCCTATAAATTACCCACAGGACACAAGACAAAGGATTAATAGTAGATTAGCAAAAAATATCATGAATTATTATTTTCAAGATAGGACTTAAATAAAGCAGGAATCTGCATCCCCCTAACAATATCACCCCCATGTTTGCAGGGTAATCCTTTTGAAATAAAAAAAATAACAAAAGTGGTATAAAGGTGATACCTTTATTCTTTATTGGCTAAGATAATCATAGCATGCTTTCAGATCATTCTAGTTCCCTTTTCAAAGAAACTACAATGTTCTGAAAGCTTGCTATGCAGTGGCATTGCTATGTTAACACATTCGGGGCACGCGCCCCAGAACTTTGAAAAAGTGCCCTGAATGATTTAACATGACTTACCCAATAGAGGTGCCCCGAATATCTTTTTCCCAGTAGTCTTTGCAGCTGCACGATGACGTCACCACACAGCCACAAAGGACTATTGGGAATTGCGCTGCCTCTGCACGTCTTCAATGAATTTCGGCCTCCAGCTGCTTCACTGCTCATGGGTAATAGTAATAGTCTACCCCAGTATATAATGAAATAGGAACAGTCTAACACAGTGCACACCACACACCAATAGAAGAGGATCGGGATGGCCCCATTACTTCCATTGCTGCCCTGCGCAGTCGACCCTTTTCGCAGCGCATGCAATCACAATTTTTGGTGCGCATTGCATGCACTGCAATTGGGATACATCAAAGCAGTTGCAGCACACGCGCAGGGAAGCGAGCGTGATTCGCGCAACATTGTGATTTCACTGCATTGCGAGATTCATGCTTGCTTCCTATTGGCGTCTTGCCCTAAGTGTGATATTTAATACGTATATGTTTTTAAATTGACATAATGCACAAAATGCCATTTCTGCTTCGTGTTATAACATATTTAAAAAGACACTATACTCTTGCAGTTACAGACAGCTTTCATTCTCTTGTCTGCCTCCCCTTTATCACTTTATTAGCATATGCTTGCATTTTTCAAAGATAGAAGTGTCAAGGGCACTGACTGTGGGAGGAGCCAGAAAGCAGTCAGTTACTGCAGGAGTATAGTGATGCTTTAAAGGTCATGTCCACCCTTACAACAAAAAAATGGTGACTTGAGTTATCTGCCCGCAACACCAACTGATATTTTTTCCTTTCTGCATGGAGTAAAGGGCCATCTTACTCTGCCAGAAATATTTAGTTAGCAATGCAGTTAATAAAGTGCAAAATATATCAGTTGTGGTTGGGAGGCATAAACTGACAATTGACCACTTTTTAAGAGGTGACATTCCATGTGTAATCCAGAGTTTATTTTTTCTCTAATTGGTTTTTACATAAAGTTAAAGGTATATTCACCTAGACCCCGCTCCTGCCATCCGTGCCATCTGTAGTATCCAGGGTGAGAACCTAAACCGCACGGTCCTCACCCATGGGTTCCTTTACTTACCTTAAGTTTCCTTCAGTGCTCCAGTCCCACTTCTGCGTTCGCAATCCAGCCTGTGAGAAGTCAGCTTCTTTCAGAGCACATCTCCTCATTGGCCCAGTCGCCTACGGACTTAAGGATCAGAGCACCAAATGAAACTTTAGGTTAGTGAATCTATAGTTAGAAAGTGAACCTAGGGGTAAGGAAGGTGCGGTTTAGGTCCTCACCCTTGGTAAATTCCAGCGGTGGAGCGTGGTTTTGGTGAGTAAAGTTGTCCTTTAAATATACATAGGTTAATCTGTTATATTTGTTAATTTCGATCGCAAAATGATTGGTTCAGGCAGCTGTCACAGGAATTACCGTCCTAACCTATGGCTAGCTTAAAAGGTATATGGGTAATGGCTATGGACAAGATATTAGCTTGATAAATCCAATTAGTAAAACAGCAATTAGATTTTTTGTCAGAAACCTGCTGGGTGGTTAAATTCTATTCTATTACCTGTTGTAACTACCGATGCTCTATTGATTATTCAACTGTTGTATTTTTAAATAAAATATATTCTTCTTTTTTAAAATGTATGACATTATAAAGTGTTCTGTTGCGAACAGAAAGTCACATGGAAACAATAGATTCTGATTGGTCCTAGTAAAATCCCTTTTAGCAGAAAAATGTCTATATGTTTGTATGAACATAAAGAATTATATAATGTTCACACAACAAGCACAGGTAGAACCTGTCTTAATGCTTAGTTACAAAAATGGTCACTTATCACACTTACATATACAAATACTCTCACATGTACGTATCTACTTCACATGACCCACCAGCTCCATCTACAGGTTAGGTCAGATTACCACACGTATACATACAGAACAAGGATACTACTAAAAGCCAAATCTCAAATAAGGTAGAAATCAACATTCTACAACCAATATCAATTATGTACAGAATATCAACAAAATATCACATATTCATATTCAAAAGGACTAATGCAGTTTTCTACTACCTGTATCCCTCATAGTTAATGTAATATTAGAAATGGTAACAGGAGCCTCAAAATTATACAATATTTACAGCCAATCAAAAACCTTCGTATTAAAAAGTAATACATGGTTTATCTATTTCATCTAAACCTAATGTACAGGGCCTGCCTTTTAGGACCAGATTTATTTCTAGCACTACCTTGTTACATTAAACAAGTGACTGAGCAGCCTGCCCACATTGAATGAGAAAGGAGGAAGGGAGAAGAGCACTCCCACAATGTGAGAACAGATGGATCACCAAAGAGATCACTTAAAAGGGCATGTCCCCCTAAAAATAACTTTGGATATGCTGCTGCTCCCCATGTCTGGTAGCCCCAACCGCATGATTAGTATTTTGCAAAAGCCCCCCAAACTCTTACTTACCTCCCCTCGTTCCTCCGCTGCACTGCCGGCCCTCTGCTTGCGAGAATGCAAGCAAGGCGGGACGGCAGTCGCGTCTGTTGATTGGCTGAGCGCAGCCAATCACGGACGCGCTGCCGGTCATTCAGTGCAGCGGAGAAAGAGGAGAGGTAAGTAAGAGTTTGGGGAGCTTTTGCAAAATATAATCTTGCGGTTGGGGCTACCAACATGGGGGAGCAGCATATTAAAAGATTTTATGCTAGGGGGAGGGAGAGTAGAACGGGAGGGAGAGGGAGGGAGAGGGAGGGGGAGGAGGGGGGAGGGAGGGGGAGAAAGCCTGCAGTACTGACAAATATCTACCGGAGGCAAGGTAGCAGGCAGAGCCCTGCTAGCCTCCTTGTGGACTGTTTTTGGGACTTCAGGGGGGGTCTACAGGAGAACCCATATGGAGTTGGGATGTGAGGTAAGGATTACACTACACTACATGGTGGGGCCTTACTGGGGGGGATTATAGTTTTGGGGTGGACTGCCCTTAAGGTTCCCATACCATGAATTTGCCTACTATCTGCAAGATGTTGGGGCCAAAACAACAATCAGTTGTCCCATGGTCACCTAACCTTAGGTTATTAAAGACCTTTCATATTATATTAATATCAGTAGAACTGGTTAACTAAAAAGGTAGATTAGCTCCTTGATTTGTTTGACTGGATCATAAAGTCTAAAATAATTTGCCCATCCCTTTATGCTTTATGCAGCTAAAGAAATATTATGTAATTTAAAGGGCATGTCCACTGGTGAATTGTCAGTAATCTTCCATCAATCCTGCCATTTTTATCATTTTATTACATGCATTTTTTTGTAACTAGATATTAATTATAAATTAGATTATTTTCTGGAAAAGGTATCTGCCATCTCCCTCTGCTCAATGAGCTTTTTATAAGCTTGAGCATGTGCAGAGGAGGCAGCAGGTGAAACAGCAGCCAATCATTAGCTATGATGTCAGTTGATACAGACTTGATTGACTGCATAGAGGGAGGGGCCAGCTTACTCTGCCAGAATAGGGACAATAATTATACTTAAATATCTGTTTAGTAATTCAGGTAATACAGCTCAAAATTAGTTAGGGGCAGTACTCCAAGGTTTAGTCCAAACAAAGGTAAAGCCTAAACTCCATTCAAAACAGCAGCTGAAATGGTAGCTGCCCTAAAAACTTTAACCTTATTGCATATCCATTAATAAGCTCAAAAAGCTCTTGTCAGTTAGGGGCAGGTAACCAACAATTGAACAGTTTTTTGTTTTAAAGGACAACTCCACCCTCATAAGAACATCTTTTAGAAAGAATGGCCTCTTTAAAATATGTTGATATATTATAGTTTGTCCTATGAATTAATTACTGTATGCCTGCTATGCTTCTGGATGCCTCATGAAAACTGAGCCATTTAGAAACCTGTACTGAGCCTGTACTGAACCTGGGCATGCTCAGAAGAGGCAGACAGGGGATTAACATTCAGTCATTGGCTGTGGTGTCAACTGTCAAATCCATAACTGACAGCTGCTAACTGGAAGAACCAGGAAGCAGAAACAGGGGAAACAGGACATTGTGCAGGATTTCAGGTTAGACTTGTATATTTCAGATTTCAAACTATTACCGTTTAGAGTTTTTGGGGGTGATTTTCCTGCATTTTGGGGCTGGACTTGCCCTTTAAGGGTGGGCGTGCCCTTATACTTATAATATACAATTTTCTGATTTGGAGAAGCATAAAATCATCATTAATATTGTAAAGTTGGTATTTTGCCTCCAGACATACCTTAAAATTGAATAATGTAAGAATGTCCCCCAACACTGTGCAAATGTAAGCTTTGTCTCTGGTAGGTGAGATCAAGAAGCATCTGTCTCTGGGAGGTGAGTTCTAATGGGCACCTTAAGGCTTCTTTTTTGGGCATGATACAATACTGAATCTCATAAAGCACACTATTTTATACATTCAAGAACAAAGACTTTCTGATATTATACAGATCTTTTGTCCCCATGCCTGGCAATGACTGTCATAAATAAAACAGTAAATACACATTCAATGATCACAGTAGGTAATAAGAGAATTAGCAGAGGTTAAACTGGTCAGGCACACTTCACCTTAAGTGTCAATGGAGGGTCTGGTATAAATTTTACATGACATTTAGATTAGAAACTTGGTAGCCCATGAGGTGTAGATTGTTGTTAAAGCTGGGTACACACAGTAACGATAAAGCCCCGATACCGTCGGATCCGATGGTATCGGGGGCTTTATCGTTACTGTGTGTACGTTCCTTTCCCGAACGAGCGCGCGGCCGCCGAACAATCGGGTCGGCCGTACGCTTGTTCGGGAAAGGCCGAAAATTTCCATCGGCCGCGCTAGACTCCCTATAGGAGTCTAGTGCGGCCGATGGAAACACACAGTCCCGAGCGTTCTCCCTATAGGGAGAACGCTCGGGACTGTGTGTATGCAGATCTTTGAAAGATTCTTTCAGAAATCTGTACTGTGTGTACCTAGCTATAGTCTAGAGTTCCAATTTTTATGTAAGTTTACATACCCATTCTTACCACTACTTTTGGGATCTAAAATTTCCCATGTGCACCATGACTTTAAGGTCTTTCAGGCTGTGTACTTGGCTGCAGAAATGGACACCCATAAGGACATCTCTTTTATTGTTATTGATTGTGACTCTATGCAAGTTCATTTTTTGCATAAGGGTCTGTCCTGTTTCTCCTAAATATAGTTGTGAGGGGCACGTAAGTACATAAAATCAGGTATACCACATTCGATTTGCTGGACTAAGTTCCATTTATTTCAAATCAATGTTGGGAACCTGGTTTTGGCATCCAGTCTCCAGTATAGATGCACTTACAGGCTTTAATTTTTTTGTAATTAGGGAGATGTTCCTTTTTGTGCGCCCCGCACAAAAAGGGAGCTGCTTACAAGAAGTTGTTTTATGTTGGTTGGTTGTCGCCAACCAACATAAGCTAATAGAGGGGGATCTGGGAATATCTCTTGTAGTCTGTCATCCTTTTGTAAAATGGGTTGGAGTCTCTTGGCTATCTAACCAATGGCATACGGCTCTCTTTTTTGATATGTCTGTATTGTAGCAGGTTGCTTCTGGGATCGTGATTGCTTTCTTGATTTGGGTTTGCTTTTGTAAAGCCCCTTTAAAGCTGTTCCGGGTGCCTATTTCTATCTGTAGTATCACAGCAAATCCAGTTATATCTTGTGCTCTTGCTGTAGATAATGGAGTTCTTTATGTGTTTAGGCTGAAAACTGTCATTACTGAGGTATGTGGGTCTGTCTGAAGGCTTGCTATAGATGGATGTTTGTAATGTGTTTTCTTAAATACATGTTATGGTGTCTAGAAAGCTTATGTTGTGTAAAGAAAATGTTTCATTTTAAGTTTAATGGTGGAGTGGAAATCATTGTATCTTTTGTGGACCTGCAGTAGGTCCTCTTTACTTGCAGTCCAGATGATTAGGATGTCATGATGATCCTGCATATGCAGGTACACACGATCAGCTGTTATAAACTTCAGCTGGTTCAGTTAACTGCAAGTTAACTGCATACAGCTGCTGTGGAGAGGAGGAGGTGTCAGAGGTCCAGCCACAAAACTTGAAGGGGGACCCAGGCCCCTGCAGTTTCGCTAGTGAATCCAAGGCAGCAGTCCAACACCCTTCATTAAATGTCAGTTTTTCAAAGATACCTAAGAAATATTTAGGGAACATCTCCCAGGTAAAAAGCCAGCAGCAGGCAGCACTGGTCTGTGCATGTTCCTGCAACTTTGGCTGACTGGTGACCAGAGAGAGTTAGCAGTTTTACCACTGACATATTAGGTATGTATGCCAGTTCACGATATACATCTGCTTCTATTAAAAGGGAACTAAACCCCAAGTATTAACGTTTGGGGTAATATAAAGTATCAATCCAGCATCAGGATGTTTGTATTAATGTTGATTTAGTTCTTCTTTAAAAGAAGGCAAAGCAAGAAAATATTGCTTGCCTTATGTCTAAAACAGGTATTAATAATTCATACACAAATTAAGGGAAAACAATAGCTTCACATTTCTATGTAGTTTCCATGGATCAGGGTACATCTGGCGTTTTAATTGCTTAATTATAGCTGGGTAACAGGATAACTGTCAAAAAGTCAGATTAACATTTCATTTCAGCTTCTACCTTCAAGATAAAGGTTCAGTAGAATAGTACAGATAGAATATCTTATTACATTATTCAAATTTCATTTTTTAGAAGATTTAGGGGGCTTATTTAATAAGAAAACAGCTGTTAAGATTAGAAGAAAAGAAGTTTCATCTTCAGGTTTTGGAAAGTTTTTTTTACAGTGAGAACGGTGAAACTGTGGAACTGTCTTCCAGCAGATGTGGTAATGGCAAGTTCACTGAATAGATTTAAGCGTGTGCTGGAAGATTCTTAAACTAAAAAACATTGGGAATTACTGGTATTAAAGTTCTGTATGATCCAGGAATCCTTTCCGATTGCCATTTGGAGTCAGGAAGGAATTTTTACCCCTTCCCAGCTTTTTTGCCTTCCTTTGGATCAACTGTTTAGCAATTGTTCATGAGTAGGCTAAAAGGTTGGACTAGATTGGCTTATGTCTTTATTCAACCTCCATTACTATGTTACTATGTAACTTATATACAGAAATTATGGGTAGGGTATTAAGGTTGGACTAGATGGATGTACAGTATGTCTTTATTCAACCTCCAATACTATGTCACTATGTAACTATTAGACAGGCATTATGGGTAGGGTATAAAGGTTGGACTAGTTGGATGTATGTCTCTATACAACCTCCAATACTATGTTACAATGTAACTATTAGACAAGCAGGGTACAAAGGATGGACTAGTTGGATGTATGTCTTTATACAACCTCTAATACTATGTTACTATGTAACTGTTAGACAGACATTATGGGTAGGGTATAAAGGTTGGACTAGATGGACATATGCCTTTATACAACCTCTAATACTATGTCACTATGTAACTGTTAGACAGACATTATGGGTAGGATATAAAGGTTGGACTAGATGGACGTATGTCTTTATACAACCTCTAATACTATGTTACTATGTAACTGTTAGACAGACATTATGGGTAGGATATAAAGGTTGGACTAGATGGACGTATGTCAACCTCCAATACTATGTAATTATTTAAGGTGAAATTGTTTGCCTGTGCTATTAATCTGCAACAACCAATTAAATGTTTTTTTTTCTGGGTTTATGCAGTTAGATCACATCTGATTGGTTGCTGCAGATTAATAGCACAGGGAAATGTTTGTATCTCCTTTTAAAGCCTATAGAATGATTTTGTTTGTATCCATGTCGAATGTACTCAGTAGGGATGGCATAGAACTCGAACTGGAACCCCTCCACCCCCAACCGCCAAGTTAATTTTACAAGAAAAGCCACTGAAGGTTACTTACAAACCTCCGTTCCCACAGTGGTCTGAATATCCAGTAGCCGCATCTACTGTATGATTGGCAGCCGGCTCCATCGCTCTCTGATGTTTCTGGCAAACGGAGAGCCGGGAACAGAGCGCCGGGTGATCGAATGTCTGTAAGTAACTTTCTGGGGATTTTCTTCCAAAATAAACTCAGCAGTTGGGGGTGGGATGGGGAGGACTACAAGTGATAAAAAGTTTCATTTAGGGATGGGGATACCCTTTAAAGAATAAATACACAAGGCCAAATGTGACAATTCATCACTTCACAATACACTACAAAATGAATGGAATGTGATTTTTCTCAGTGTATATTGCCATAAATGTATGCATTGATGCCAGTGAGTTTACACTGTGAAAGAGGTGCTTCCCTGTTCAGATTTATAAACAGCCCACACCATAAACACTCTATTTATGTTTATTGAGGACAAATAGCTTGTGTAGGAAAGGTTGTTTCATTGCAAGTGTAGTTCTTTACGGTAGGATAGGGAAACGGTAGGAAAGGTGGAACTGACAATAGAATTCTGCGTTTCTGGTATTATACAGTTACAGGATGATCCAGGGATTATTCCAATTGGATTCGGAAAGTAATTCTATCCCCTTCTGTGCCAAATGGAGCTTTATTCCTTACTCTGGATCAAATCTTAGTCATCGCTAGTGGAAGTGGTTGAACTAGTTGGACTTATGTTACTATGTAAATGCTAGAATTCTGGCCCTTGGTTTGGAAATGGCTGAAAGGCTGGGTAAGCTGCAGAACAAAAAGAGGAACCAGAACGCTACTCGGATGAACAGGTGATAAAAGGGGGAGAACCCCTATAGTTTATTCAGATACAAAGCAATCCAACATTTTGAGGGGATGATCTGAGGAAGGGTGGACTGAATTTTGTCTTAATGTACAAAAATTACCTCCAGTTAATTTTTCTATAAACCAGTCCAATATATGTTTAAATGTGCACTGGTTTCCCAGTTTATGTAGTATTCTATCATGGAAAATTGGGTTGTACTGGTATTGTTTCTTTTCTTGATAAGTAAAACTATCTTTTAGACTAAAGCCTCATACACACGTCCGATCTTGGCAACGACTGCCGACCACGATGCACACCTGTGACGAGCAGTCGATGTGGTTGATAATGGCACGTCTGTATGCTTTAGGTCGGGGGTCATTACTTGATCCGTTGGTCATTCTTTGACCCCCAAATGAACACATACACACGTGCTATTTTCGGCTGTAACGGCTGTTCACCGTGCGTGTGAATACGCTCAGGGGGTTGTGGGTCGGTGCCAAGATTGGACATGTGTACAAGGCTTTATGATCTACAATATAGGTTTGGACCCAGGCACTGGCTGTGGCTATTAGCTGATATACTCGAAAAGGTGCTACCCAGACAGTCATCTACCAGGGACTTACAGCTATAGCACAAGAAAAATTAGACTGAGGTGCTCAACATTTCAGGGATCACCTTGTCCCTTTAATCAGGTGATGATCAAAGGGCCAAGTGATCCCTGAAACATTGTGATTGAAAATAAAGGGTTTTCCTAAGAAATAGTATGCACCTCAGTCTAATTTTGCTTGTTTTAGACTAATGATAAACTAAAAAACATTGCAATAAATTTGTGTTTAAAATGATGTCCAGCACCATAGAAAACCCTAAGGGGCAATATTGGTCATTACTGAGTTAATACCAGAAGCATCTGACTTTTACGACTTGACCAGAAAGCGTCGAACTTTGTACTTTATGGTCACAGTATCATTGTTCAAAAACAATCGAAACATTCTAAATACAATCATAAAAAACATATTGGTCAATTATGGCTATTTTACAACCATGGTGCAAAATAAGGACGCCATGGCAACATGTAGGGCAAATTTACAATACTGCAACTTTAGGCTGGGTAGACATGGAGCCACTATTTGTCCTGACCGAGCGCTGCTACGAGCAAACGCTCGGCTGGGACAAATGTCCGTCTGTCGCGACAAATTCAGCCCACAATTTGCAAACGATCGATCGTGTGGTCCCATAGGGAACTGCACGATCGATCGGAATTTACAGACACGTCCGATCGTTCATCCGAACCGAAAGTGCTGTGAATCGGTCGGTCACCCGAAAATATATGCTGGTGTGTACCCAGCCTTATACTGCTTAGACCAGGTCAGGGCAAGGTCAACTAGTAGAAGAGTTTACAGGTCTGTCAAGGATTGCTAAAGAATTTACTGAGCATGCTCAAATTTGTAACTTGTCTGTGACCAATAAGTGGAGAGTAACATGATGCATTGTGTCGGGGCACCCCTTGGGCGGAACCCCAAAATAATCCACAGGCACACTTCCAAAAATTTGTGCTCCAATAAGATAAGGTTTATTGAAAATAATAATACTCACAGAATACAGAATATTCTAGCAAGCTTCAAGATGATTTCTCCCCAATGGTGCTCATTTTAGAGACGCTATTTTAGAAATTATAGAATCTTTTCAGGGGCATTTATATTTTAGTTTTGGTTCATTTTAAAACCTCTACAAGGATTATTATCATATCAAAACTGTACATTCTGATATAAGAGAAAATCAGTATCATGCTGCAGGTTAAATGCATTTTGTTCTCTTTAGGTCAATAAATCACCGATGGATCTGAAGTTCACAAATGAACTTGATGCAATTTTAACATTGAGGATGAATATACTGATATCATTGAAACACGCTGTATCTTTAATAAATCCAATACTGTGTTTACTAAACAGTAATCTGGGGGAGCGATCAGTTTAACTGCAAATATAAAATCTCCAAGGAAACAAGCTTTTTATATCACCGACAAACATAGACAAGCAATGATGAATGAGTACGATGTCATAACAGCTAGAATACCTGGAAAGGTTATCACAACCTTCACCTCTCTCCAATTCAATAAATAATAAAAAATAAACATGGTGTATATTGAAAAATGGAAGCAAGTGTAAACCAAGTGACATGGTCCTTGATTCATTCATTTCAATCATGGATTGTTTTTTCTCTTTTTTTCCAAAGAAAGAAAAAGGCCATTACCAATTTGACACAGATTTTTTTTAGTTGGATTTATCACTGGATCAATTAGAATATTTATATTGTGAACTTATTTTTTTTAATCAAGGCTATGAAAGTATTATTCATGATTATTCTGAACTTTATAAAGCTTTTGTTACTTATTATTTGTGGTTATTACTTAAAGGGGAACTAAATTTCCTAAAATAACTATAAATGGCAAAAAAAATTTAATATCGCTAATTTTAGCGCATGATTTTACCGCCAGCTAATAGCCGGTGTTAAAATCATGCTGCTTTCAGAGAGGTAGGAGACACAACTTCTATATCCTGTTTTAACAGATATTCCTAAGCTAATTATACCTGCTCCAGGTTCAGCTGTCAGTTCTCCTGCTCATCTCCATCAGCCCCTCCTACTTCTCTGACATAGGGCTCATGCGTGCCCATGCTAGAGACAAAAAGAGCTGCCAGCCACACCAGAAGCAAACGTTAACAAGAAATATCCATACCTGTAAGGCAGGTACATTGTATATGTTCGTATAACCTAACATAAACATTTTCTTTAGAACCTAATCATGCGTAAATTTACTAAAGTCCACCTTTTTATATTATTTTTAATGGGAGGCCTATGGTGAAATGTTTGGCAATTCCTACTTACACTTATTGTATATGTATGTCCTACCTACCTGAGAAAAGTTGTTCTGGACAATATAGATGTCCTCTAATTACACATTACAAGAGTCCATGCAAAAGAATGCAACAAACAAAATAGAATGAATTTGATAGGAAGAATAAGATGGACCAATCAAGCAAATCTAAAAAGATGGACATGCCTATTCTTACCTTAACTGGGCTGAATGATTGTAAGGGTGGACTTTAGGTTTTTGGAGAAAAGGAAAAGTTTTTTTATAACAATACTTGCTCATGTTTTAGAACTTAACACAATTCTCATGAGTGTATTGTTCCATTTGCATCAGTATCACTTACTGTATCTTTGAGTCGCGATTGACTTGATTGACTGCTGCTCAATAATATTATAAAACAATATTTTATACAGCTATGGTACAGAAAGAACTAAATAAGGTTAATATTAATAAATATCCTGGACCGGATAAAATACATCCTCGGGTACATAGGGAGCTAAGTTCAGTTTTATCTAGGCCATTGTTTCTTATTTTTGCAGATTCCCTCATGTCTGGATGTGTGCCTCTGGATTGGAAAAAGGCCGGAGTTATTCCAATATTCAAAAGGGGTAGTCATTCACAGCCGGGTAATTACAGGCCTGTAAGTTTAACTTCAATGGTGGGGAAGATACTGGAAAGTTAAATAAGGGAACATATTCTAGAGTATGCTTCAAGTAGTAACCAGCATGGATTTAGGAGGAATAGATTTTGTCAAACTAACTTGCTTGTCTTTTATGAGGAAGTAAGTAGAAATTTAGACTCTGGCATAGCAGTAGATGTAGTATACTTGGATTTTGCAAAGGCTTTTGATACAGTCCCCCATAAGGGACTAATGTATAAGCTAAGGTCTGTTAGTCTGGGAAGTCACATTTGTACATGGATAGAAAATTGGTTAATGAATAGGATGCAGAGAGTGATAAGAGGGTGCCACAGGGTTCTGTGTTGGGGACGCTTCTATTTAATCTTTTTATTAATGATTCGGAAGTGGGTATTGTCAGCAAGGTTTCTGTGTTTGCTGACGACACAAAACTTTGTTGACCATTAAAAACTTCAGAGGATGTGCAATCGTTGCAGGGGGGTCTAGATAGATTGTCACATTGGGCTGCTAAGTGGCAGATGAGATTCAAGGTTGAGGTGATGCATTTTGGACTTAAAAATCCTTGTGCTGCTTATACTATAAATGACTCTGTTTTAAATTAATCCCTGTTGGAAAGAGATCTTGGAGTTTTGGTGGATAACAAACTTAAAGGTAGCAAGCAGTGCCAGGCGGCAACAGCCAGATCCAGCATGGTATTGTCTTGTATAAAGAGAGGTATGGATTCAAGGGAGGAAAATGTTATTCTCCCTCTTTACAAAGCATTGGTAAGGCCTCATTTGGAATATGCAGTGCAATTTTGGAATCCTGTGTAGAAAAAGGACATCTTTGAAATGGAAAGGGTTCAGAGAAGGGAAACTAAATTAATAAGGGGGTTGGGGTAGCTTGAATATGAAGAGAGACTGGATAAATTACAATTATGTACGCTGGAGAAAAGGCGCTTGCCTGGGGATATGATTACTGTGTATAAATACATTAACGGACCATACAATAAACTATCTGGGGCATTGTTCACCAATAGAGATGTCCGAACTTCGCAAAATCCGGTCCGCTCGAGGATCCGCGAATTTTTGAAAATTTTCGAAAATACGAGTAATCCTCGTAATTTCTAAAATTTTCGAAAATACGTATTTTCTAAAATACGAGAAATCCTCTTATTTTCGGAAATTTTCGAAAATACAAGAAATCCGCAGTTCGGAAGTTCGGAAGGCGGAAAATCCGGCAAAATCCGCCATTCGCAAACGGGATAAATCCGCGGCGGATCTGGGTTCGGATCCGCGAACCGGCCATCCCTATTCACCAATAATAGAACATGTCAGACGACACAGGGACATCCCTTAAGACTTGAAGAAAAAAGGTTTAGGCTTCAAGTTCGGAAAGGGTTTTGCACTGTGAGAACGGTAAAGCTATGGAACTGTCTTCCAGTGGATGTTGTTATGGCAGGTTCATTGGTCAGTTTAAAAAAAAAGCTGGATGAGTTTCTGCAAACAAGGAATGTTGCAAGTTACTGGTATTGATACATAAAGTAGAGTTGATCCAGGGAAATTTCCGATTGCCACTTGGAGTCAGGAAGGAATTTTTTCCCCCTTCATAAATTTGGTGGGGTTTTTTTGCCTCCCTCTGGATCAACAGTTAGGCAGGAAATGAGAGTATTGCTAGATGGGTTGAACTGGATGGACGTATGTCTTTATTCAACCTCAAATACTATACTGTACTATACTATACTATACTGTACTATACTATACTATACTATACCAGTAACAGCTCTGTGAAATTCCGAAAAAAAATGCTTTTAGATTTAGATTTTTATCGCAATGCTTTCCATTTTCCCATGGATACATATTATGTCCAGATTGTATGTGATAGGAATGGCTAAATACACAGGACATTGGAAAACATATGGTAAATGCATTACCCACAGCGTGATTTTAACACCAGCTATTATCTGGCATTAAAATCATGCTAAAATGATTATACTCACTGCGGGATTTTCAAATCCAGCACTAAAACTAGCACAAACGTGATATTGCGAGTGTCGGATGTGTGGGTGTCCTTTACATAACCCATGCATCCGACGCTAATATGGAGTTAAATTCAGGCTAACCGGCTCACAAATTTATGGACTTTAACTCCATAAATTTGCACAGAGTCTCTGGGTAAATCATCCCCTATTTGTTTTACTTTATACTCCAGTCAGTCACTGACTCTGCAAATCCGTCCGCCAATCGATCGTTCGCTGCCTGTACTGATCTGCCGGCTGGTGTCACTGCCCGGCTCAGAGTAGTGACATCAGCCGGCAGATCAGTACAGGCAGCAAGTAGATGAGCTGCGGACAGATTTGCAGAGTGAGTGACTGAATTGCTTTTAAACAAGCACAGATGGATGGAATACCCACTTACCGGTAAGTCCTCTTGTCCACTGAACTGGGGAGGAGGGTGAGGGTGTTTGCCACTGCAAATCTTTGGAAACTACAAATCCCAGTACTAAAGCATGCTGGGAGTTGTAGGTTTCCAAAACATCTGGAGTGCAAAGGAATGAGGCTTTAGTTGCCTTTTAAATGGACAGCAGAATTCTCATACAGTAATGGGACTACAGAATCAGGAGGATGGTATATATTGCTGCCTTCTGATTCTGTATTGTTTTAAGGCTTTAGTTGCCCTTTAAATGGACAGCAGATTTCCCATACAGTAGTCCTATACAGTAATAGCCATACTGGATTTGGCTATTACTGTATGGGAATTCTGCTGTCCATTTAAAGGGCAACTAAAGCCTTAAAACAATACAGAATCAGAAGGCAGTAGTGGTCATATTTTCTACCCTCGGTTTATACTCGAGTCCATCACTTTTACTAGTTTTTCCAGGTAAAAATAGGTACCTCAGTTTATACTGTGGTTGGTTTATACCCGATTATATAGGGTAGCCTAATTAATGCGTTTTGGGCTAAGGTGTTCTTACCTTCCAACATTTCTGTCTGGATTATTTATATTGCTTACACTAGTTGATTGCAAAAAGAATGGGTTGGGAGTCCAAAGGTACAGTATAGTGTATAGGCACTTATAGCATGCACTGTGTCCCTATACCATGGTATCAAAATGTGTAAATCCCTGGAATGTGATTGGAAGACCAGATAACGAGACTACCAACAAGTAGAACTGTCATCATTAGCCAGTCACAGGATATAAGCAACGCTGTTACAAGTGCCTGGCAAAGCTGTTTATAATGTCACATCAGGTCACATTTTTTTATCCTTGTAACGCACCACAACTTTTAGAAAGAAATGCAGTTAACATTAGACTAGTTTACACTGATGGAATTAAAAAGCAATAAAAGGTGTCACGTCAATTGTTGTAGTAACTTATTTCCATTCATGAACATTGGAATGATAAACAACCAATAAGGCAGCTTCAGCATACCACACAAGACTGGCGCACACAGGGGCTGGTATTTTGATCTACTGACTATCTCTAACCAATTTGTAGGCAAAGTTGGTAGTTTTGTTCCAATTTACATTGGTAAATTACTGGCGATCTAGCAGTATTTAATAGGCAACACAACACAAATATTGTCTGGTCCATCAGACATTGGTATATCAATTCAGCCCATGTGCACCATGCCCTAGAGAAAGTTCCAGCTGCGTAGCACTTTATGTGCTAAACACACAGGTTAAATGGGGTGTATCCCATATCTAGGTCCATATCTAGGTGTGTTTCGCCTTCACTGACTCAGTTTTATCATGTGGTCCACTCGAGCAGAAATGATGTAGTGTAAATAAGCCGTATTTGTTTTAACCTAAATACAGAGACGGACGGATTTAGTGATATAAAGTGGTTCACGCCTATTGCAAAACACCCCAAACATTCTTACTAGGATATCATGAGTAATCTTCTCCAGACAGCAGAATGTTTTACCTAAACAATAACAAGTGTTTGGAAAATTGAACTAAAACTTCCCAGGTTGCTAAAAGCCACTGATGTGCAAACATTCCTTTAAAGTCTATTTATTTACAAGACATATTTACTAAAATTTGGTTTCAATGCAACTAAAGAAAAAATACATATAGGAAATCCAATCTATTGATTCTATTTTATTATAGTAAAAGGTAGAGTACTGTGATAATTTTAATGGACTAACAGTTTATTTTAGTAGACAAGCTTTCGAGGGATCAGATCAGGTCAGAGAAGTTATGATTGAAACAAAGGTTAACAGAAAGTAAAAAGCTAATTACATTAGATAACAAGATAATAACCCCCCCCCCCCCCCTAAAAAAAAGGTCCAGAATATACTGAGGAATGAGAGGGGTAACAAAATAAAGAGATAACAGCGTACTTGGGTGGGCAACCAAATGGAAAGGAGAGAGGTAGCAGGGAGGGTAGGGGAATAATGAGGGGGGGTGCTGGATGAGAGAAAAGCAGACACTGAGAATATGCACATATTGTATATCATCCGCATATTGTTCTATATACAAATATATCAACAGTTATAGTGGGCTAGGAATCCCAAGTCTTGGTTTAACCCATTGTTTATAGACTCAAATAACAGAATCATTTTGGCTTCAAATGTTTTTCTATCTTGGTTGCTGCTAAACTGTCCCTTCAGGATCTGGAGGTTTTCTATGGAGTGTCCTGCTTAAGAAAAATGATGCCCCACACAGGCAAACAGTTATTATTCTCATTATGGTTGGTGATGCTTCTTCTGTGGGAGTTCATCCTCTTCTGTAGTTTTTGACTAGTTTCCCCTATATATATAGTGTCCATACATTTGTTACATTGTATTCAGGACCGGATTAATGACAAGGCACCCGAGGCAAGTGCCTGGGGCCTGGATGCCAGCGGGGTCCATCGGGAACAGTCCATGGGCCCCAGTATCTATAGCAGAAATATAGCATCATTTACCCTTAAATGACTCCCCGGGGGCCTGGCCCGGTCTTCCAATCAGCAGGCAGCAGAGCGTTGGCTGCTGCGCCTGCGTGCATGGTCACATGTGTTGCACGTATTGTGTAAGATTTTCCTGCTGCCGCCTGGGCTGTATCCGTTAAGGCAAGTCTGTGCAGAAATGGAGGCGGAGAAAGAATCTGCAGACTGCACTGTGTGGACAGTAAGTTTCCGACCATGCTTGAAAGTCACAGAGTTCCTCCTCACACACAGGAATCTTTTCTTTTTTTTTTTTTTTTTTACAAAAGTTGAATGCTGATGGGGTTGTTATGCTGCTGTGTGGTGCCAGGGGGAGGGGGATGTGCTAGTGGTGCCAAGGGTGTGTGTGTGTGCTGGTGGTGCCAGAGGGGATGATCCCCTCTGGCACCACCAGCACACACACCCTGACACCCCCAGCACACACCCTGGCACCAACAGCAGGTTTACTGGTGGTGCCAGGGGGAGATGCATGTGCTGATGGTGTCAAGGGGAGGGGGATGTGCTGGTGGTGCCAGAGGGGATCATCCCCTCTGGCACCACCAGTACACACACCCTGGCACCAGGCACCCCCATCACATCCACTGGCACCACCAGCAAGATTGCTGATGGTGCCAGGGGGAGATGTGCTAGTGGTGCCAGAGGGGATGTGCTGGTTGTGCCAGAGAGGATGTGCTAGTAGTGCCAGGTGGGGATGTTCTGGTGGTTCCAGAGAGAATGTGCAAGTGGTGCCAGGGGGGGATGTGCTGGTGGTTCCAGAGACGATTATCCTCTCTGACACCACCAGCACATCCCCCCTGGCACCCCCAGCACATCTCCTGGCGCCACCAGCAGGTGTGCTGGTGGTGCCAGAGGGAGATGTGATGGTGGTGCCAGCGGGTGTGCTGGTGGTGCCAGGTTGCTTTACCAGTGTTATACAGTCATTATGGGAAGAGTATAAAGGTTGGACTAGATGGACTTATGTCTTTATACAACCTCCAATACTAGGTTACTACAGTATGTAACTATTAGACAGACATTATTACAACCAGGATATTTGTGTAACGGAACATTAGGGGGGGCCCAAAAATATGACTTGTACCTTGGGCCCCATTTGGTCTTAATCCAGCTCTGATTGTATTAAATACACCACATTGCTGGATGTGCAGCTGTAAGATCCCTGGATATTTAATACCCCCTTCCTGTGTGTTACAGATGGAGAACTGTTAATATTGTTGCACAATTTACACCGAGGACCCCTACATGGTTTGGTGCCTGGGGTGATATTTTCATAATCCATGTGTAACTTTCTTATTAATAGTTAGGGGTTCTGGGAATTTATTTTTAAGGGTTTCATCTTGATTAATCATAGGTTGTAGTTCTTTCATTATTGTACGTATTCCTTCCGATATTGGGTTATATGTTGTTACCAAAGGTATACGGGCGTTTCTTTTTTTCTCTTTGTATTGTAGAAGGTTATCCCTGGGTGTTCTCAACCCTTTGTTCATGTTAGTGGTAATTGTTCTGCGTGGATATCTCTTTGAAAGATGTACCAAGTGCACCTAGGTGTCTCTCTCTCTCTTCCGTTACTGAACATATTCTGTGCACTCTAGTAGCTTGGCTGTATATGATTGCTTTCTTGGTGTGGTGCGGATGAAAACTGTTGAAGTGGATGGTAGCCATGGTAGCGTTGTCTGTGTGTACTTGAACATTCTGGTTTTGGATGTTTCTTAAAGAGAGGAAGAGCATAGAACACGGCTTTGAGTTCCTTGAAGTTTGAAGAGGTTAACCTCTCTCTGGTTGACCATACTCCCTGCCTGGAAACTCCTAAATACATAGTAACATAGTAATTAAGGTTGAATAAAGAAATACGTCCATCAAGTCCAACCTATTCACCCCCTTTTTTTTTTCTTTTTTTTTTTTTAACCCTACCTAACAGTTGATCCAGAGGAAGGCAAAAAACCCCAGCTAAAAGGGGGGGGGGGGGAATTCCTTCCTGACTCCAAACGGCAATCGGAAAGTATCCCTGGATCAACCAGATCTATATGCATTAATACCAGTAATTCTCAATATTTTTTAGTTTTAGAAACTTATCCAGGCCTTTTTTAAAGATATTCAATGAACTTGCCATTACCACTTGTGCTGGAAGACAGTTCCACAGTTTCACCGTTCTCACTGTAAAGAAACCTTTCCTAACCTGAAGATGAAACTTCTTTTCTTCCAACCTTAAAGGATGTCCACGTGTCCTCTGATATGACCTGTTAGTAAACAATGCACCAGAGAGTTCATTGTATGGGCCATTAATATATTTGTATAAGGTTATCATGTCCCCACGCAAACGTTGCTTCTCCAATGTAAACAGCCCTAACTTGTCTAATCTGCCTGCATATTCAAGCCCCTCTATTCCCCTTATTAATTTAGTTGCCCTTCTCTGAACTGCCTCAATTTCCAAGATGTCCCTTTTGTATATGGGATTCCAAAACTGCACCGCATATTCCAAATGAGGCCTTACCAGTGCCTTGTAAAGAGGGAGAATAATATTTTTCTCTCTTGAATCTATTCCCCTTTTTATACAAGACAATATCTTGCTAGCTCTAGCCGTTGCTACCTGGCATTGTTTGCTATAGCCAAGTCTGTTATCTTCCAGAACCACCAAATCTTTTTCCATTACAGATGCACTTAACACAGAGTTATTTATGGTGTAGGTGGCACAGGGATTATTAAATCCCAAATGCATCACCTTACATTTATCAACATTGAATCTCATCTGCCATTCTGCTGCCCATTTTGATAATCTATCTAGGTCTGCTTGCAGCACTTGCACATCATTGGAAGTTTCCAAAGCTCTGCATAGTTTAGTGTCATCAGCAAACACCGAGACCTTGCTCTCAATGCCCTCTTCTAAGTCATTAGAACAAACAGATTAAACAGAAGCGGCCCCAGTACAGAACCCTGAGGCACTCCGCTTAGAACGTTAGCCCACATAGATGTAGCTCCATTAACCACCACTCTCTGTTTGCGGTCCAATAACCAGTTCTCTATCCATGAACAAATGTTTTCTTCAAGGCCAACAGTCCTCAGTTTATACATTAGTCGCCTATGTGGCACAGTATCAAAAGCTTTTGCAAAATCCAAATATACCACATCCATTGCTGTGCCTGAATCTAACTTCTTACTCACTTCTTCATAAAAACCAAGTAAATTTGTCTGGCAGGATCTATTTCTCATAAATCCATGCTGACTACTACTAATAAGATGATCTCTGGAGACAAAGTCAAGGATATGATCCCTTAACAAAGTTTCCATCACCTTCCCTACCACTGATGTTAAGCTTACAGGTCTATAGTTACCAGGCTGTGAACGACTACCTTTTTTGAATATTGGTATTACATTGTCTTTTTTCCAATCCAGCGGCACATCCCCAGACCAAAGCGAATCTGAAAAGATGAGAAACAGTGGTCTAGATAGAACTGAACTAAGCTCTTTTAAAATCCGAGGATGCAATCCATCTGGTCCTGGCGCTTTATTGATATTAACTTTGTCTAATTGTTTCCGTACCATATCCTCTGTTAGCCAATGTGAATACTCTTCATTTCTTCCCTGCATATTATTACAATCCCTACTGTAAGGACAAGGAGTAAAACAGTAAAACAGTAAAAACAAAGATCCAGATAATGGGCTCCCCAACCTCGTCCACTGGCATCCGTTGTTATAATTACCGGGGTTTGCTGGGCTAGTGGCTGACCTGCCGCTAGATAAGATGGAAAAGTCCACCATACTAGAGATTGTTGCACTGAAGGAGGAATTGAAACTGGTATCTAGGGACTCTGGAACTTTGTCCCAGCTTGATAGAAAAAACCTTTGTAGGTTCCTCATGTGGGAAATTTCCCAAGGAATCCCTCCTATGAAAGAGGCGAATAGACCTAAAACTTCCAAGATACCCCTTAGTGGAACTGTGGGAGAGGCCATCAACATTCTGACTTTGTGGACAAGTTTTGTTATCTTTTCTGTTGGGAGAAATACCTTGTTCAGGGAAGTGTCGAAGTAAAAGCCCAGGATTTTCTTTTTCTTTAGCTGGGGGTGAGGGACGATTTTTCGAAATTGATTATCCATCCTAAGTTCTGAAGGGCTGAGAGTCTGGTCTGAATATTCTGTGCTAGGGTCATCTGTGAAGCTGCCTGGAGAAGCCAGTTGTCTAAGTACAGAATAATTTCTATACGGAAAGGAAGGGCAGTAAATTGAAGATGATACAGCTCAGATTCTATCTGGACTGCTACCCTTAAGAACCTCTGATGACATGGCCTCATAGGGACATGGAGGTAGGCATCTTGCAAGTCCAGGGTTGCTAGAAAATCTCCTGGTAGGATGGAGTTGACTGTCGATTAGATTATTTCCACCTTGAAATGTCTTTATAGACCTGTTTAGGTATCTTAGGTCTATAATTGCAGATGTAAAAAAGGTTGTGTTGTTTGTGCTGGGTACTCATATACATAAAATAAAACAAATAAAAGATCAATTGTTAGGACCAAGGTAAGTATGTTGTTCTATTCAGGATATCTGAAATATATTAAAAAGTTTGTACTTACACTTTTGCAGTGAAGATAAGATCAGGATGTAATACGTGTTCCAATTTATCCCATCAATGGTTGTACATACTCTCAGTATTTCTGTAGCTTTGCAGAAAGAATGGGCTAGTTCACACGATTAAGTAGGTCATAAAAAACTTTTATTTTGGTTCTCACTTTTAAAACCCTATAATTCAGTTCAAAAATGAGTGTAAAAGCACTTAGTAAATAAAATAAAAATAGATCAACGCGTTTCACCTTTAACAAGGCTTCCTCAAGATCATATATTGGTATCAATTTGATTTGGGCTATTTATCTCTTAAAATTCGCAGCAAAATACTTAAAACTGGAAGTGGTAACAACCCGAAGTGGGGGTGTGTTCCACCTATGGAACGCATACCAAATCGGGACTTTATAAGTTTATCTATTAGGCTGAAAGTGAATCTTACCTTACCTTAGAGGGTCTGTCACTACTGCAGAATGGATGTACTCACTCCATACTGCAGTGTTACACATGCGGCCCTGTCTCTAAAGGCTTTGTAAACCGGAACACGGAAGTGCGTCACCGGAAGTGGCTTGCGTTCCATGGGTTGCATTTTTTAGATTCTTCAAAGCACTATGTCACTTTGTGTATTTAGCACTTTTTGATCACATGGATCAGACTTTAGCCACTCCTCCTATGGGAGGACTCACTGGGCATTATGGGTATTTAGGGATAAGGGAAGATTACTTTTGTATCACCTGAAGGGGGAATAAACCCTTTGAAACTTTGTGTGAAATGGTTCAATAAAAGATGAACTATTTATACTTTGGTGTGCGACTTTTCACATATCTTTGCAAGATTGATGCCCATTAACCCCAAGGTGCAGGGGTTGGAAGAATCTGCACCCTGGCTGTTGGATGTGCATAGGAAACTTTCTATTTGACAAACATGAAAAGGGCTGAAAGGGCTTACGAAAGGGTTTTTAGAAGAAAGTCTAAGAGAAGACAAAGCAGCATCACACAAGTAATCTGCTCCTCTAAGCAGTATGGGAAGGTCCTTTATGACCTGGTCAAGAGAATCGCCTTTTTTCAGGCTAACTTCTAGCACAGATAACCAAAGTCTAAGAGCCTTAGCCACCGAGGCTGTGGCTACTGTAGATCTAATGGCTGCACCCGAAGACATAAAGTATTTCTTTAAGGCTGCTTAAGCCTTCCTATCCATTGGATCTTTCATAGACGAGCTGTCCTCAAGGGGTATCGTTGTTCTTTTAACAACATGCGAATCTACCTTGGGGGCAGAGTCACAATCTTTGGTCTCTTCTGGGTCAAAAGGAAAGAAGCTAGAAAAACGCAGGCAAGGTAAACTTCTTATCAGAAACCTTCCATTTCTCCTTAATTATGCACTTAATGGCCTCATGGATAGGAAGGAAATTACTACTTTTGATTGCCCCTGAAAATAACCGTGATACCTTCCTAGGGGGTTCCTGGGGATCCTCTGCCTCAAGGGATTCTATTACTATTTTTAGAAATGGCTTTATTACCACTGAAGGCAAGAAGTCATCTTCCTCTGAGGCTTCTCGTTCTTCTGCAGGTGAAACCCGTGTGGGATCCACACAGTGTCTCCCAAGATTTTAGTTAAGGCTTCACTGACCTCATATCTGTCTGTCCTTCCTCCTTCAGTTCAGTCCTCCGGTACCGGAGCTCCAACTCTGAATTTCCTTTTTTAAGATGCAGAGGACATTCCTGTATGAAACATTGCCAGTACAGAGAGTATGGGGTTACAGGTCAAGACCAAGTTGTTGCTAAATCTGCCAGGATAGTTCTCCTCCCATCACTTGTTGCTGTTGATTAACAGATTCACTGTATGACTCACTGTAAGACTAGCCATTGTGTTCCTAGGATGGGGAAGGAAGAGCTGGACCTATACTATGGATATCAGCCCAAGAAATACTGTATCTGTGGGATGCACGTGGCTGTTATAGTTGGTGCTGTGGTGCTGGTCGGGGTGTCTGTAGGGCTGGGGGTTAGTCTGATTTAATCTGAGCCTTGTCATAGTAATAATTGAGGTGAAAGCACAAACAGGCCCCCCAAGGCACCTCCACATCACCACCACCTCCCCAGGACAAGGTCTGCCCCTTAAGGAGAATGGACCAAGTTTAGGCTCCCGTGGCTGAAACTAAAATAAGACAAGTCCCTGCCTCTCAACCCACACTTATTCCAGGCAGTGCCGGCAGTGTCAGTAAAGATTTTAAAATAAAAAAAACGTTATCCATACATGACACAGCAGGCCGGGAACACCAGGATTGTAAATGCAATGAGCCAGAGTCCCTTCGCCCACCAAACACGTGGAAAGAAGGTGAGGGGAAGGAAATCTGTTCTAAGAGGGAGGGTGGGAGGAGTTAGCGTCCCTGAGTCAGACAGTGTGATAAGCTGCTGCTTCTTAAAGAGATAGTAGCACAGGAAAATATCCGTGTTTTTCACGGACAGCCAATAAAAATAACGGACTTTACGGACAGCACCTATTTTTAGCACATTTTCGGATGGTCCTTAAATTAACGGACGGTTGGCAACCCTGAATAGCTATTGCAATAAATACAATATGTTCCATAATAAACTATACTGTACAGAAGATCCATGGTACTGGTCTGCGGCTTGTTGGTTCATTGCTAGCCTCTCCAAACCTAAACTGATGTGTTCTTAATTCTTATTCTTCTCAACCAAGGTTTAATCTTTAATGTATACCCAACATTTCAGGTGAATCCCTCTTCGACTGTCCCTGAAACGTTGTAAAAGTGACATACATAAATGAAAAGAGTCATTATCCTTTTCATAATTTACAGTAATAGCCTCTTTCTCAATCTACTGTACCTATCTCATGGACATGATTATTTTAGCAAATGCTGATATAACTGAATAGCAAATAAAATGTTTCCAGTAGTTAATTTGGTCCACATCAGCTTTCAAACATTGACACAGCAGAAATATACAATGCTAAGATAAAGTCCATATCATAAACAAAGCTTGCTCTTTCCCTCGTTAATGGCAATATTGTTCCAGGCGCCCACGGTACACGCAACTTCTGGGAAATCAGACACAATGTCAGGTATTTGAAATTTCCATTGCATTTGTTTGTGTGTATTTCATTGGGTGTTAAGGTCTGTACCAGCCACTGTTCTCTTGGTACAATAATATCTGTGATTAACTTTGATCTGTTATATAACAACATCAAATATTGGAAATATTTTCTCGGTTATTAGGATATTAAAATTAGCAGCAGCTGTATGAAATATAAACCAATATATGAACCCAGGTTAATTTATCTCTGGGAATGAGACATGTCTATGGCAGATGGAAAATTATTACATACATGTCAGATTTGTGCCTAAGGTAAATGCTGGAGGCCGTGGTGTTGCTATGTTATAACATTCGGGGCACGTGCCCATGATCTTTGGCAAAGGGCCCCAAAAAATGTTTTAACACAGCATACACAATAAAGTTCCCCCCAATCTCCTTTTCCCAGTTTAACTCCATGGCTGCATGATGACATCATGGCACGCTCTTGCCTATAGGTGCGACGATGTCACCACACAGCCATATTGTACTACTGGGAAATGTCCCTCCTGTGCTGCCTCTGCAAGGACATGACAATAAATTCTGGCCTCCAACTGCTCCACTGCACATGGGTAGGTAATAGCCGCATAGCCCTATTAGGCTATTACCTACCCCATGTGCAGGGCAATCCACTCATTATATTAGTGCAAGCAGCAGCAGCATTTGGTATTATTATACTCTGCATATCTAGTGTTGCACAATGTGCACCAGTATGTAATAAAATGCCCATGGCTACCATTATGTAATAAAAATCCCATGGCTACCAGTATGTACTGTATATACTCGAGTATAAACCGACAGAGTATAAACCAAGGTACATATTTTTTATCTGAAAAACTAGATTCAAAACAATACAGAATCAAAAGGCAACAATATATACCATTTTCCTTCTGATTCTGTATTGTTTTTTAGTTGCTCTTTTAATGGACAGCAGATTTCCCATGCTGTAGTCCCAATTAGTAATAGCCATAGTGGTTTTGGCTATTACTGTATGAGTATTCTGCTGTCCATTTAAAAGACAACTAAAGCCTCATTCCTTGGCTCTCCAGATGTTTGGAAACTACAACTCCCAGCATGCTTTAGTAGCTGGGAGTTGTATTTTCCAAACATCTGCACCAGTTTAGTGGTAAGTGGGTACCTTCTGTGGGCATCCTTCTCTTCTTTACAGCTGGCCATCTTCTTTACAGGTAGGCAGTGTATCATCACTTGGCACATGATATCAGGGGACAGCAAGTAGCTGGTCCAAAGCTCTGCCCAAAATCACTACTCGGTGTTGGGTGACGTCAGCCGGAGAGGGAGCGAGTAAGGGGCGGCCAGACTTTCAAAGTAAGTTACTGACTCGAGTATTAACTGAGGTCGGATTTTCAGGCTGATTTTTCAGCCTGAAAACCTTGGTTTATACTCAAGTATATACGGTAATGAAAATCCCATGGCTATCAGTATGTGATAAATTCCCATGGCTACCAGTATATAATTACATTTTCAGTTTGCTAGCAGTATATACTGAAATTACCAGTTTGCTACCAGTATAATGGTATACTGTGCCTCTGTGTCATTCATTTGTGTATCTGTCTACACCTTATCTCTGTCTATTTCTCTGTCTTTCTATTTATAACTTCCTGGCTGTGTATCTATCTCTTGAAGGGGGCATGGCCTAAAAAAGTTTCATAGATAGTGCCCGGAGGTGCCCCAGATCTTCTCAGACCCTAGAGATGTCCCTGGCTGGAGGTAAGTTATGCATCCTTTTTTTTTCTTGTCAGATCTGGGCACCATGACCCTGACTTGCAGGGCTGTTTTACAAGTAATGCTACCCTGGCCCCCTTCATAAAACAGACCCGGTTTCGAATGGTCAAAACGAAAATGCATCTGCATCAATCATTTTTACCAGAAAACCTAGGTTCCACAGTCAAAATATGTCATCCTTAGTTTTCAAATGAAAACGGTTCAGGTTATAACTCTGATACATGCATACATGTCATGCTACAGTAAAAGTAAAAAGTGCACACTAGTGGTAAAGGGCATGTTCATTCCCATAAAAAAACCCTAAATTTACAGTATCTTATATACTGTATGTTCGGTTTAAAGCAGACAGGGATACGATGTTTTTTGAAAATTCTTCTTAATTTCTCGGAGACCCCTGCTACATATGGGATGACCATGTTCATCCTCCTGTCTTGCTTTTCCCCTTCACTGTTGGTATTCGTGTTCTTTTCTTTCCTTCTACTTCTTTTGACAAAGGCCCAGTCTGGATATCCACAAGTTTTAAGGGCTCCTCTGAGATGTTTCATTTCTTTAGCCTTCGCCTCTGTGCTAGTGGGGATGTTCTCGGCTCTGTGTTGCAGGGTTCTGATGACACCCAGCTTGTGATCTAGACGGTGGTGGGAGTCAAACATCAAATACTGATCTGTGTGTGTTGGTTTTCAATTGCCACAGATTCTTGTACAAGTCATTCTGAATTGAGAAAGCCAGTCGGATGACTAGCGAAACGTCTTCAAGAACTACATTTCAAGTCCAGTTGATCTAATTGAATACAACAGATATACCATGACCTGGATGAATGAGAACCTTCACAAGCATATGTATCAGTTACATATTCTAAGAATGCGGTCAACAACGGGAGACATACTTAAGTTACAAAAAGACATAGCACAGTGTCTGAGGCAATATTATGCCCAAGTTTATGCACTTCACTCAGACAACATCACCGAGGGTGCAGAATGGCTTTCAAAAACATTTTTACAGCCAAGATGCTTGCCATTCTAAACTGCCCAATAACCAAAGCAACATAACATCCACAATTAAACACCTCAAAAGAGGAAAATCCCTTGGCCAGATTGGCATGCAGGTGAATTATATAAAAATATGGTTGACAACCTAGTATATGTATAAAAAATTTATTAAACAAAGAAAAATGTCTACCCACAGGCCAAGAAGTGTACATAAAAGTATTGGCAAAAAAAAAATATCCGAGTCTACCAGAATCTTATAGGTTGTTATCAATAATAAATGTCAAAATGTCAAAAATATGGCTGGCAGATTTGCGACAATTCTACCATTCCCCTATCCAGGTGGGATTTGTCAAGGGCAGATTAGAGACTTCCTACATACTTAAAGTCCTTAAGGTTTTGGATTGGGTCCATTCACAGAACCCAAAACTAGAAGTAGTTAAATCTCTTTCTCTGAAGTCTCAGGGGGACCCAGGCACAGCAGGGTTTAAGTACCACCAGGAGCAGACACTTAAGAAGTTTAAAAAATTACACACTCCAGTGCTACTCTCCTTACCTTATCCGCTTCAGCACCGGAAGCATGCCTCAGTTTTGTCCGAAAGAGGGAGCGTAAGGAAGAATAATTAAGAATAAGGGGTAACAGAAAGAACAAGGCAATAAGCCAGCAACAAAATCCTCTTTTCTCTATCAGCCTCAGGGGGACCCAGGCATGGCACTACAATGCCCTACTGTACAATGGGAGTCAAAGGGGATGTCCAATTTTAAGGTTGGTCTTCATTGTCCACCAGAATAGAAGGATCGAAGAGTCCAAACTTTCTTGAAACCTGTTTCAAAGCCCTATGAGATGACATTGAAGGTGCAAATGTAGGTGATCACATTTTATTCAGAATTTGCAAGTTCAAGACTGGATTGTTCACTAATAGGTCATATCAGAGGACATGTGGACATCCTTTAAGATTAGAAGAAAAGAAGTTTCATCTTCAGGTTAGGAAAGGTTTCTTTACAGTGAGAACCGTGAAACTATGGAACTGTCTTCCAGCAGATGTGGTAATGGCAAGTTCATTAAATAGCTTTAAAAGTGGGCTGGATTAGTTTCAAAGATATTGAAAATTAATGGTACTGATAAATATATTTTGTCGATCCCCCTTTCTATATGGGTTTTAATTATTTATTTTTGCCTTCCTCTGGATCAACTGCTAGGTATGGCTTATGAGTAGGCTGAAAAGGTTGGACTGGATGGACATCTGTCTTTCTTCAAACTCCAATGCTATGTTACTACGAAACTATCTAGACTGAATTTCACCCACATGCAAAGCCTATAATTGTATTCAGAAGCGATCACATGAAAAAGCGAACAAGTTCAGCCTATATTAAATCATGGTTTCATTTTTTAGGTTTTATTGAAATCGTTCCTGTAAGAACTAGAGATGTCCGAACTTCGCAAAATCCGGTCCGCTCGAGGATCCGCGAATTTTCGAAAAAATTCAAAAATTCGAAAATCCGCGAGCGGACCCGTTAAAATTAAAAATACCCTTGAAATAACGAGATTTTTCATATTTTCCCGTTTTTTCGGGAATTTTCGAAATTACGGGTTTTCATGTATTTTCGAAAAATATGCATTTTCGAAAATACAAGTAATCACCGTAATTTTGAAAATTTTCGAAAATATGTATGTCTGGAATTAAGAGAAATCCTTGTATTTTCGAAAATACGTGTTTTCCCGTATTTTCGAAAATTCCCGAAAATACGCGAAAACTCGTAATTTCGAAAATTTTCGAAAATGTGAAAAATCCGCGAATCGGAAGTTCGGATGGCGGAAAATCCGGAAAATCCGGAAAAATCCGCCGTTCGCGGACGGGATAAATCCGCGGCGGATCCGGGTTCGGATCCGCGAACTGGCCATCCCTAGTAAGAACACCTTCTTGCTATTGGGTCATTGTTACCTTAATGTTGAGTAGAGAAATAAATAAGAAAAAGCTTTTTAATAGAGAAAGAAGTGGTGAATGAACTCTGTCTGACCAAGGGGAGATATGAGTCACCCATGTCATGTGGTGTAGTATTTATACTGCAACATCAAATTATGTCATGGAGGGGGGGTAGGGTTGTTGCTAAAAAAGATAGACTTTTCTGCAACGATGCAGGACAGAAAAATATATCAATTGCAAATAGTATAATCGGCACTGGTTTCTTTTCTATTTCATCAAATTGAGCTGATATTATAAAGAGGAATGAGGAATATATAATGAGGAAGATTATTAACTACAAATCAGATGCTCATGTTGGACTTTGATATCTGTAACAGAGACATAGACAGAAAATGTATAATACATGTGTCATTGGCCTGGCCTGGATCTATAGCAGATGCTTTTGTTTCTGGGCTGTATATCAGAAAAAAATGGGGTTAAGAACATAGTTCCCCTTTAAAAAAAAATTAATTGATTTCTAACACGTAAATTGTCTAGGTAACCAGCAGTGACTAGGAATTGAGCTGAATTCAATAAAAAAAAAAAAACATGGCCTTGTGTTTCAATTAAATTATATTTGTTGATAAGCGAGTCATCAGAATTTTAGTTTCCAGCTCTGTTACATCTGCTCCCCAGAGAACACAAATTGCATCATTTATTACAATTTAAAGATTAGAAGAGAAAATGAGAAAACAATTAATTGGTTGCTTGAAATTAATGGTTTCCTATGAGCCAAACGAAGATTATTATGGATGGGATAACATAGCCGCAATAGTTCTGAAAACTTGTTCAATCAGCGGACAAACAGGGAGGTGCCCAGAATAAGGCTGCAATTTACAGTGGTTATGGTTATATTAAAGGAATATTTCACCTGAAAAGTGAACTATTCCTTTAACGTATTGATTGAAGACTCCCAGTCTTCAATTAATATCTGAGGAGCCAGGGTAGAAGATAGCAAAAACTTACCTTTTGCGCGATCCACCGCAGCAGAACTCACAGGTCCTGACCACTTCCTGGTTCTAATCAACCATAGTGGGCATGTGTAATAATGCACGCTATACTAGATTAGAACCAGGAAGTGGTCGGGAATTTTCAGTGCTGCTGCATTGGATCGCATGAAAGGTAAGTTTCTGCTATCTTCGACCCTGGCTCCTGAGATATTGATTGAAGAATGGAAGGTAAGACATAGCTCCTTAACTACCCGGTCTTGAATCAATAGTTCACTTTTGCAGTGAATTATTCCTATAACATATTATTCTCATCACACATCTGCACTAAAATGTAGAATACCATTGCAACTAATAAGAACTATCCATGATTGTTTAAACTAGTTGCACTGGTAGTAACCTTCCCACATTTGTGCCTATCTTACTTAGGCAAAACATACAAGGGTCGACAGATAGCCCCATAGGTCTTACATCAGCAATTATGAGCAGATTTCAAATCTGCTCAACTTAAAGGGGAACTCTGGTCTCTAAACAAGTTAATTTAAATGAAAGGCCCGGTTCCCACCTTTAAAATGAGCCATTTCCTCTACGTGTTGCACAGCCCAAGATATGAAGAAATAACTGATCAGAAAGTTAATGTAAAAATAAACAAATAAATAAATAATGAAAGTAAATTACAAAAATACTCAGGAAAGCAATTCCTGGAAATTTACCTTAAGTCATTTTTTGACCACAGTTACCCGTTAAACCCAAAAATCCCATACTGTACCAGCAGGGACATCTTGGAAGATAACCCAGAAATCTCCCATACAGTACACCGGCAGGGACATCTAGGAAGATAACCTAGAAAGCCACCAAATAGTACACCAGCAGTTACATCTAGGAAGATACCCCAGAAAGTTCCAACACAGTACACCAACAGGGACACCAACAGGGAGGATGACCCAGAAAGACCCCACAAATACACAAGCAGGGACATCTTGGAAGATAACCCAGAAAGCCTTCACACAGTACACCAGCAGGGACATCTTGGAAGATAACCCAGAAAGCCCCCACACAGTACACCAGCAGGGACATCTTGGAAGATAACCCAGAAAGCCCCCACACAGTGCACCAGTAGGGACATCTTGGAAGATAACTCAGAAAGCCCTCACACAGTGCACCAGCAGAGAACATCTTGGAAGATAATCATCCAAGATTCCACATGTATTGTTGGGAAGATTTCTGTGTTATCTTCCAAGCTTTCCCTGCTGGTGCACTGTGTGGGTTTTTTCTGGGTTATCTTTCAAGATGTCCTTACTGGTGTACTGAGTGGGGGCTTTCTGAGCCCAGATACCTTTCCAAGCAATCTGCTTTCAACTAAGAAAAAAATCTAAATTCTGACTATTAGCTATAAAGAAAATGTAGGCATTTATGTTGTAAACTTTACAGGACAAGGAGCTTTACCAGATTATCACTTTCCATGGCTGTGTATTTTCACTAAGAAAAGCTCTGGGTACAATTTTATAGATAAATGACTCTCTCATGTATCATGAGTAATCTCTCAATTCAGCTGGGCTTTTCTATTATTGACTTACTTCTGTTAAATAGAAAACCTGATAGACTTATTTATGTATATAAAAGAATGTCATTAAACCTAGTCAACAAATTTTGTTCTTGTATTAAAGCAGCATTTGGATATTATTTTCACCAAACATTTAGCAGAAAATAGTCTGTTAGCAAACAGCACCTTTTGTTTAGTAGAGAGAGCTGAATAATACTAAAAGGTCTCTAATGTGTTTTTTTCTCTTTATTTGCAATAAAATGATCTTTCTGAGGGAGATAGGAGAAAGTAGTCCTACACTGCATGTGCAGCGACTGACAGCTCCTCCTGCTGACACACCCTTACCTTCTGACAGACCACTCATCGGTAAAGCTGGCCATACACTATTACGATCGTAATTACGATCCTAAACTGACAGATACATTGATAGATAGATGTACAATGTTAATTGTACTAAGATGTACTATACATATTGCTCGACATTCAATTCGTTTCCTGATTAATGTCGAATGTCGTCTATTATGAGGTTACATTACATTAACACTTAATCGGAACTTCAGAAAACACTACAATCATTTTACAAACCGACCTTCCCGATCATAATTACGATCGATTTTACGATCAAATGTCGCACAGTAAGATCGGGAAAATGTAAAATTTTTCGGCCAATTAATGGAAATGTCGGATTGTATATAAAATCTTCCTAATGTATGGGCACCTTAAGGCTGGGTTCACACCATCCAATTTTTTGGAATAATCAACCAATATTACATTGGATCGGTCAGTCTGGCTAAAAAAATGAATAGTGTATTAGCGCCCCCCTATTGAATGGTGTCTGATCATGCGGGCCCCTATGGCTATGTGTCCGACAGTGATTGGTCACGGCTGACTGCTTGACAGTGCTGAATGGTCATTCGGGGAATAGGCACACATGGAGCCACTGAATAAGCATATGGGGTAGGAGTACTCTCTACTTCCTTACACAAAAATATAGATTTTTAATGAAAAAAAAATGGAAACCACTTTAGATCCTTTAAACCTTTAAGATTACTCAGTCCTCTTTTGTAGGTATGGAAGTATAAGGCATTGTACCACTATGAGTGGAGAAGAGCATTAAGGGGGTGATGCAATATATTGTCATATCTTCTAAATGAGTGTAAAACCCATTTTGCATTGCCTGCTCCATTTTAAAAGGGTTTTGGTTAACAAGGGTATTTGCACTTATTTTACACTGCCTACAAAATTTCCAAAGGCTTATAGAAATAGCGCAGAGTAACAGTGGCCATAGACACAACAATATGATCGTACATTTCAGGGATCCTACAATTGTAGTGAAGAAAAACAAAAATTTTCAACTTGGCTGACAGGGGGAAAAAATTATACGACCATCGGCCCATTGTCCATATGCAGGCCAACGATTGTACATCCCCCATATCGTACGACTAAGATTCAAGATTCAGTTTATTGTCACAAAACTGAGCATTTTACACAGTCTGAAATTTTTACATTTTTTAAACAGGTTACCGATTGTTGCATGTATGGCTACCTTATGCCACCCTAAACAAAAACCTTAAGCATTAAGCTAATTGCCCCCCCCCCCATTGGCTGATCTCTCAGCCAATCACAGGCACCTCTGCTGCTCCAGCTTCTGTGCATGCAAAAGGCAGAAGAAAGCCGAGAGAACGAAGGGTGGTAAGAAGGTTTACCAGCAACTTTGAAAACCTCACAAGGTCGAGGTTTTGGGGGGCAATTAGCCTAATACAAAAATTTGGTGTGGGGGGTGATGCCATAAATTTTGTGGTCATTTTTGTGTAAAAACACCGTTAAAGCCCTCTTAAATATTGCAACTTGCCATTCTTGTTTCTTTGAAAGACTAATAGTACCAATAGTTGCAAAGTAGAAAAAAAGAAGCGCAGGTAAGTATCAATAAGGAAATATATTTAAACCCCCCCCCCCCATGTACTCTCAAAAGATTACATTTTCTTATTTGCTTAGTTAGCCAATAAAAGGGATCACTCAACTAAACTATTATTGATTTAATATCTAACATCCTGAGCCAAGAAATGTCATTGCTAGGTGTGGAAGGTATCTCTAAATCACGGCAGAATGCACTGACAACCTTATTGGGATCCCAGGAACCGTAAATAATAATTTTATTCCAAACAGAGGAAGAAGCGGGAGTATAATTGAGTTTACGTGTTAAAATCATCTGTCATTTCAGGGTTTTTATAAAGACTAAATTAAATCAGTGGCATTTTCTCTGGTAAATTGTAAAAGTACCATTTCTAATATGTAGTTACGTTTCATGGATTAATAAACTCATTGGATGAAAAAGTGACTTATTATCTTTCTCTGTATTGGAATTCGAATTTCACTGGGACCCATTTTAATTTGCTTTTGCCGGTCAGCCAGAATACACATTTAGAAAATGTATAGCATTCCTTGTTTAGCATTAATAAAAAAGGACATTCATTTTGTGAATGGTAATGACGAAAATACAACCATTGCTCAAACACTGCAAACAGTAATGAACAGCAGAATATGAGCCTGGATTTAATGACTCTGCACTGAATATGGATCTGCTAAGGATTTCTTCTCTATGACAAATAGAATAATTTTTGTAATTAATAGACATATGGTGCAATTGTATTAAAATATAGTGAAGACTTTCCATTTCCATTGTACCGTATATACTCGAGTATAAACCAAGGTTTTCAGGCTTTAAAAAAAGCCTGAAAATCTTACCTCGGTTTATACTCGAGTCAGTCTTTCTCCTACCTTGTCCGGTGGCCGCAAGAACCGCATCTTCAGTGCGCTTCCGGATGACGTCACTACCCGGCGCCTCTCACTTTGCGGCGCCGAGTAGTGACATCATCCTGAAGCGCAGAGGATGTGGAGCGAGTAGCGAGCGGCCGCCGGACAAGGTAGGAGAATAGCACAGGGACACCAGGGCACACAATACTTAGAAATAAGAGTAAAACCTTCTTTATTTGTGCATACTGTATGCACAAATAAAGGAGGATTTACCCCTATTTGCAACTCCCAGCAATAAAGCATGCTGGGAGTTGTAGTTTCCAAACATCTTAAGTGGCAAATACTAGTAGGGGTTACACTCTCAGTTTATACTCGAGTCAGTCTATTTTTTCCCCTTTTTTAGGTAAAATTAGGTACCTCGGTTTATACTCGGGACGGTTTATACTCGAGTATATACGGTAAATTGGAGAAAACTGTAGCATAAGAGCAGCTTTACTGTAAACTTTGACTTTGCCTAATGTTAATTTATAAATAAATACAAGTAGCCCTGCATTCCTTCAATCCAGTACTTGTTTTGCTCAGCCTATGTATTCCTCTCCCACTCTTAATCAACACCTCCTTCCACAGGACGTGACTTTCTGAAAAGTCAAGCATGCACATCCTATTTGCACTGTCCAAAGGTTACTATTTCAAGTACAGCAAAACTACGCAAAGCAAAAGAGTTCATGATAATAATGCACTTGACTGACAGCTGAAATGTAAGATATCTAAAGAAATAGGGGACAGAAAATGTAAGATATCTAAAGAAACGGGACAGATCAACAAAAATTGATCAATTGATCAAATTGATAATTAGAACAATAGAATATAGTTTCCAAAAAAAAACAACATTTTTTTGAGTATAGATGATCTTTGCACCGGATCTTGACTACACTTTCACCTTCATATTACAGATGTCATACTCCGGCTAACAGTCACTTTGACATTGAGACAAAGTTTTTCTTTGCAGGTACTGATCTAACTGCTAAATTATAGGTCAGGTACATACAAGACATTTCATACCTAATCCATATCCAATCGTCATTTTGAATGAACGGTTGTGCTGGTAAATCAGTCATTGGTATTAACTTTACATGTGCAAAACGAATGATCAGTTGAACCAAAATGTCACTTTAATTCCTGACCAATAGATTACATATTTTTGGGTGGGGCAATGTTGGGCTAAAATTGTTGGTGGTCATGACTTTTTTGTAAGCTTTCAAAAATAAAAATATACAGATATACAGGTCCTTATTACTGAGAAATCACATGAAGTTAATTTGCTATTAGTCTTTCATTCTCCTTTAAGATGTCTGTGAAGGTTCTCATTCATCCAAATCATCTAGATCAACTGGACCTGAGGTTTGGTTCTTGAAGACGTTTCGCTAGTCATCCGACTGGATCTCTCAATTCAGAATGACTTGTACAAGAATCTGTTGGCAATAAACACCCTGGAAAGTCCAAATCAGCCAGGTGTTAGGGACCTCCTGAATGCAAGTTGTTGATTGCATTGTGGCTAAGGGGTGTTATTAAAACTGCCAGGGTAAAGGCTCATACACACATTCGATCATAATGATCACCGACCAAAGCGGACATGCATATACATTGTGCGTCTTGGGTGTGCACTTATCATAGCACTGAACTGCGCAAGCACTCGTCCTAGTGTTTGCTTATAGCAACAGAAAAATGGAAGATGGGCAAATAGCAAACACCTGAACAAAGATAGTTTATCAAGTTGTTATGGAAAATTTGACAGAAGGTCTGTCTAATCGATAGGTATTTAAACTGGTAACTTTGATTGCAAAAGTAGGAAGCATAAAAATTGCTTGTTCAGGAAGCATAAAAAGCATAGATTCATAGAAATGTTCATATTCTTTGGGTTGGCTCTGTTTTGTATATAGTTCCATGTTTTCATTACAGATTAATGGAAAATTACTGGAAGGTGTGTGATTCATCAGAAACATGGGAATACTTCCCTTTCAGGAAATTCCACTTTTACAGCAAACCGATATCTTTCACCTTGTCAGTCAGATAGACCCATATCAATTGTATCTTTACTGTAAATTCTCTAGAATGCTAGTTTTACCGTACACTTTATTGCTTTTGGTTTACCGGTATCTCCTATGGCTGGGTACACACAAGCAGATTTTTCAGCCCAACCGACCAGTATTTCCTTGTATCAGTTGGACGGGCGGAAAAATCTTCAGAGTTTTTGTTGCCTCTGGCGTCCATTGTTGGTAGGCTGTTGTCCAGATCGGATGAAAATCCGATCGGACTTTTCGGGCGATCCTGTGGATAGTACGATCGGTCACGGAGAACTATTGCCCGCGGCTACCTTCAATGCAACCAATAGTGATTCATTCCGGCCGACCACTGGCTAGTGGTGAACAGCCTATCAGGATGAAAAAATTATTCCGTGTGTACCCTGCCTTAGTTGTAGTGTTTACAGTAAAGAAATGTGATTTCAACAATGACACACTTTGTTTAAACTCCTCGGGCAATTGTCATGTCTTCTGAAGCAATATCAAGCTGCCAAGTATAAACACAGATTCAGTTTACAAAGTTTTCCACTACATTCGTTTTGCCTCTAATACAAATAGTGTTGACTATTCAACATGAGCAACATGTGTGACAGCTAAAAATAACACCCATATTAACTATACAGGGAAAAAAACGGTACCATATTTAACCTAATACAGGCTGACGAAGATCTGGGTGTTATTCCTCCTCTACACTTATGCTATGTACTCACATTAGAACGTTATATTGTCTGCTGATCTTACATTTGTACACGATTGGACTGACCTTGTTGATTGATCTATCCAGTCAGATCCCTTAAAGGGTATGTCCATCCCCCAAAACTTAATTTTGTATATGGCCTAATCGCCCTCTAACACCTCAACCTTACAAGGTGTAAACTTTTCAAATCTGCTCCAAAATATCCTTACCAGCCCTCATTCCCTCGGCTGGCTTCTGCCTGCAGGAAAAAGGGTCTGGACTGTAATCTACATTTGTGATTGTCTGAGACATTGTGTTTCAGCCAATCACAGATGCCACTGCCTGTCCAGCCCCTTCTGCTGCTTCCATGCACAGAATAGGCACGGAAGAGAAGCCGAGGGAACCAGGGCTGGTAAGTACATTAAGTAACAGTATTGAAAGTTGTATAAAGACATACGTCCATCTAGTCCAACCTTTTCAGAGCTTATACATTCAAAGTGCAGTTTCTTCCAAATTAGCAGATATGACTGTAAAAAACCCAACAGGGTTTAGACAAAGAACACCGGGGTTGCATATTTATAGGTTTGTTACATTTTTCGCCTCTGTCATTGCCTTTTTTGGCATATTTGGACTTTTTACAATTTATAAAGCAGCGATAACCAGTTGTGAAAAGTCATTACCGCTACCGCTATTTCGCTTTTCGACATACATTGCTGTGGTAACCGCTCGAGCATATTTATAAAATGTCGAAAGGTGTTTTATTAGGTTAAAGGGGAAGTTCGGTGCAAATACATATGCTTTCAGAAAAAAGAGCAGTATTTTCCCATCCCAATGAAGTTAATCTGCCCATTCAGCATTTTGTCTGTGTATAAATAAATGCAACCGAAATACTGACTTCCTGTTTGCAGGACCCCTAATAGAGACCGTTATGGTCTTGCCCTTGACCCAGCTCCTGGGTTGATTCAGTTGCTCAGTAGAGATCTGAGCATGTTTGACCCATCCAACAGCCAATCAGTAGAAATTACGATTAGGAACATTCCAAGGATGTGGTGCATCCTGGGAAGAAGAAGGACTGTTAGAACCTGAAATGTCAGCTTACTAATGTCAACAGCAGGGAACAGCAAAGGGTATGAAATCAACTGATTTTTCAAAATGGGAGAGAATATGTAGAATAACTAAGAAGGCATTACACAAACTAACAATTTAACAAATATTGATAATTTCCACAAAACTGTCCCTTTAAGTTAAGCCATTCAAATTTGCCAAGTCTTAGGTGGCGAAACGCACAAGTGTCCATTTATTTAGCCTGCCAATAGGTCCATGGAAGGTGTTGGTACATTGTGGAGAGTTTCTCAATACTAATAAGTACCCAGGGGGGTGTTAGACTATTTTCCAGCATTTACTGTAATAAGATCTGCGATTGGGTTCTGATTTTCTTTATTTACCAAAAGGCAAATAGGGGTCTGAAGGGGCGTTATTTCCATTTTTTTGCCACCAGACTTCACAGCAATTTTTTAAACTTTCAATTTTTCTTATAAAGTTAATAAAAAAAGGCGAATTTTCATCAAAGGCGAAAATTAATTAGCACTAATAATGCTGAAAATGTGGCAAAAAATCTGCGCAAATAATGGTAACTAGGTAACTCTCCCTGGTGGCTTTTCAAAGTAATGTCAAATTGATAAATACACACTGAACACCTATCTTTGTTATTTAAAAATAGCCTTACACATGTGGTGTTTTTTTCCGCAATAAATATGATAAATAGTGTAAAACTCCCCCAGGCGAATTTTCTCTATTGTATTAATAGGACATTTTTTAGTATTGCTTATTTTCAGCAAACTGTAGCTGATTACCAAACCAGTTCCATTAATATGGGAACAAACCATAGGGCTGAGTGAAAATTCTGATACAACTGCAAAAAATGCAACAAAAGCAGAAAAAGTGGCAAAAAGACGAAATTTCCCCTATTTATATCTGTTGTATTCAATTAGATCAACTGGACTTGAAGTTTAGTTCTTGAACTGGACTTGAAGTTTCAAGAACTAAACTTCAAGTCCAGTTGATCTAATTGAATATAACAGATATACCATGACCTGGATGAATGAGAACCTTCACAAGCATATTCCCCTATTTATAAACAGCTTTAAATATAAAAATGACAAAACTAGCTCTGAAATGTCACCCTTTCTGGTCTGGTAATGGCCGACACTAGAGAGCAATTTCTCTTTTTGCTGTGACACTTAACGCAATAAATAAGGTGAAAATTACCATCACACATTGCCGAGGCGATACTTTTCAGTGAAAGCGAGTTTTTATAAATATGGCAAAAATAGCTCTCTTTGTCATTGCGATATCCTGCAATAGCAAAATGGCGAAAATAGTGAGTGTTTAGAAATATGCCCCTTAGTCTATTTGGGTGTTTAACCATGAACAGGAGAAGATTTAAAAAGTTAAGATGCAGGTTGAAACTTTGAAGGGCAATTAGGCCATATGCAAAATTTAGTTTTGTGATGGACGTACCATTTAACAACCATCGGTGAGTGGTCCTATTGTTCTGTTATGCTGCTGGAGTCCGCTAGATTACTCCTCCCTTAAAAGAGGACAGGTTGCTCAGTCAGCACCGAAGTCTGCAGACCCTAATCTACAGTAGAGATGGACTAGAACTCGAATATTCGAGTAAAATGTCTATTATACCAATACGCAAGTAAATATCGAATTATCGAATCCGCAAGTATAATGTCTATTATACCAATACGCAAGTAAATATCGAATTATCGAATCCGCAAGTAAAATGTCTATTATACCAATACGCAAGTAAATATCGAATTATCGAATCCGCAAGTATAATGTCTATTATACCTATACGCAAGTAAATATCGAATTATCGAATACGCAAGTAAAATGTCTATTATACCAATACGCAAGTAAATATCGAATTATCGAATCCGCAAGTAAAATGTCTATTATACCAATCCGCGAGTAAATATCGAATTATCGAATCTGCGAGTAAAATGTTTATTATACCAATAAGCGAGTAAATATAGAATTATCGAATCCGTGAGTCGTTCATGGGATAATTATCGAATGTTCGAGCGCAAGAGCTCGAAAGTAAAAATTGAGTCCTGCATATTCGAACATGTTCCCCAGACCATTTCCCAGGTCCCACAGCCATTTACATTAAGTTACCATTGATATTTTAATTGTATTTCATTCGAACTTTTCAAACTATTTGACTCCCATTGACTTTAATTGTCCGTTTTCGTACTTTCGAACTATCCATATAGTTTGAAAATTGAAAAACGGACGAACTACCGAAAGTTAGGCAACCTCTAATCTATAGATGTTTATTAATTATAAATTAGTATTTGTAAGCGCTTTGCTTTTACAATAAATCGGATCTAGGTTATCATAACTTGTCACTACATGTTTTAGAGTTTCTGGCAACACATTTTTTGAAGGAAAATATCCCTTTAATGGACAGTTATACAATTAGCTACCAATTCCCAATAAAAATACTCAAGGCGAGGACCTAAAATGCTCCTTACCACTTGGCTTAACTTAGAAATCTGCTATCATTCTGTGAAGTTCCATTAGCTAGCCTGTTTTGTCCTGCCCCCCCAGCCTGTGTCTGGGGCCTGGCCAATCAGAAGACACACTCAAGAAATTTAAAAATTCGGCACAATTTAAATTAAGAAAAAGGGTCTACACACAGCTTTAATGCGTGTTTTGCAATGAGTGAAAGACTTACAGTCTTTGCCGGACAAACAATTTAATATATTTAAGGTAAGAAGGTCTTAAACACACATGCACACACACACACAGAGACAAGATAGAATTTGGAATGCAGTGTGAGGTACAATGGATTTCTTGCATTGCGGAAGCGGCGAAGATCAGGAGCAATAGCGTTCCTTCTATAAATCCCCCCTCCACTGTTGTGAAAGTTTGTCTTGAAAATTCAGAAAACGTACTGTAATAAACAGTAATAAAATCCTATGGCTTCTATAGCCTCCTCCAAATGTACATATACTGGATGAAAATCAATGAGTTCCATTATTTTTATTTTGCACATATACTGATAACAGTGCACAGGTACTGCCATCTAATGGAGACTTTAGTAACAAGCTAAATTATCCAAAGGGACTTCAAATGCAGGTGTTAATATATGAAATCGCAAATCTAACAGATATTTCATTTATCGGTAACCTTATTAAGGGTAATGACAGACAGGTGGAATTTTTTTTTTGACATACCAATACAAAAGAGACAAAATCGGATTTCTGGAGTCTGTAAGTGCACAAACTGTGTGTCAGTCTGTGACACTGATTAGTACTCAGTAGTAGTACTAAAAAGAGAGGCTTGTGACATTATATTACCAGATTTTACCCAGTGAAAAATAACCCGTTTCATAGAAACAACTGTTTGTTTGGTGAATGTAAAATTTCTTAGTGCGGTTTCATTTAGAAGGGTTCCTAGAAGCTACATAATGTAAATAGCAGTATTGTAAATAGCACTTTTTGTTATTGATACAATATCTTGCTAGCTCAATACGTGGCTGTCTGGTATTGTTTGCTACGGCTAAGTCTATTATCTACTAGAACCCTCAAATCTTTTTCCAACAGATATTCATCAAGCACAGAGCCATTTACTTAGCATACACGCTAATACACGCTATAGTTAAGTAAAGCAGGAAACAGTTGGAGCTGTCAGATGAGCTGGAGGTGGATCATGATTGAGGGTTCTATACCTTTGCTCCTGTATATGCTCCTGTATTTATACACAAATAAATGGTTAAATACTTCTGCACACATTCCCACCAACCTTATCCAGGCCTTCAGATGACACAGCTCCATTAACTGTGTAATAAGTCACAAATATACAAGAGATTCCCAGGCACACTGTTTTTCATCAATAATCAAACAATTTTATTTCAATGTTTCAATGCCACTCAGGATTCCTTTATCAGGACAAAGATAAAGTGCAAACAAAACACAATCGCCTATATAGCCTCATGAATAAGCAACACCCCCCTATTATCATAATAAAGTGACAATTTATCATAATAACGTGACCATCTTTTTGTGCGTACCTAAAATTGTACTAAAAATCATACATCCATAATAAAGTGCAATAGATGTGATGAGCATAAATATAAATATAAAGTGCACATGTTATGAACACCATATTAAGTATATATTTTAAAAAAACGCACCACACGATCCTAACACTGTATCAAAAAAGCCAAATGAAGCCTTTTTTTTATATATATGTAAGATTTTCTTATATCATCATATAGTACCTCAATAAAAGCTCATAAACAACATTTAAAGGAGAACTGAGTGTTTAGTCCTTTTGGAAATATGTTTGTTTGTTTTTTAATTCCTTTTATTTATCATCATCAATATAACAATTAGCACGTTTTACATATTCCATATTGCATTGAGTCTAGATGCATTCTGGATCAGTCCTTGTATATATAATTATTACAATATGTTTATGCTATCACTGTATTGGCGTATATATAAAAAAAACTCATAAAACTAAATAAATATACAGTTAAACAACAAACATACCTATCTATGTAGTTTATGGTTCTTACTTTAATTCATGTTGTTAATGTCCTTTACCGCTCTGGCTCACAGCTCCCTCCCCATCCACCGCCTCCACCTTAGATATCTCCGTCTAATTCTTTATATTATTAAATTGATTTAATTGAAGGATATTGTATGAGGTGAGTCAATCCATGTAGCCCATATTTTTTGGTATTTATCTGGGCAGCCTCTATGCTTGTATAATATTTGCAGTAGAGGCAAGTCTGAATTTATAAGTTTAATCCAGGTTTTAACTTTGGGTCCTTTGGGTGAGGCCCATCTTAATATTATTGTTTTCCATGCGTAGACTAGTGTCGCCTGCAGGAATAGTAACTCGTATATAGACCAAATATCTTCATTCAAACAGGCCAGAGGCTCCTGACATTCAGGGTGGGGGAAAAGTTGGTCCAAAGTTTGCAGGACACCTGTCCAAAATGTACTTACATTTGGGCAATCCCACATAATGTGTATAAATCCAGAATAAGCCAGTTGGCATTTAGGACAGTCCACCACTCATTGGGGGGGTGACATGTTTCATTTGTCTGGGGGAGTAGTATGCTTAGCATATAATTTTAAACTGAATTAGTTTATTATTTGCTAATGGTAAAGAGTGTATGTGGGAACCAAATAGCTCCATCCATTGTTCTCCATCTAGATTCCCTAGAGTTGGGGTCCATTTGCTTTTGATATCTTCTACAGTTTCTTGGGATTTGGATTGTATTAAATGTGTTTATAGTTTCGAGATGATCCCTCGTAATCCTTAGGTTCGGATTATTCCTATGATGGGGTGTATTGTACGACCATTGGCCATTCGGTCCATGTATGGATTTGTGGGTTGCAAACCTCTTCTTAAAGGGAGTGAATGTTTTTCCCACATAGTATAGGGAGCAAGGACATTTCATAATATGAACACAAAAGTCCGTATTGCAATTAAACCTTCCTTTGACGTATATTTTTTGTCCATTATGTGGATGGCAAAAGAATTTTGCTTCAATCATAAAGTTACTCATCCATAACATTTTGTACATCCCTTTTTATAGACAACCTCTCTATGTGCATGATATTCAGCTGCTAAGAGAAGATCTCTCAAATTTTTATTTCTTTTGAACGCCACTAGGTTTTTCAATTTTCTTTATCTGTGAGTCACATTCCATTATTTTCTATTATTCATTTATTTTATTTTTTATTTTTACCCCCCATCTCACTATATTGTACTAGAAATGGGATAGGTGCTGAAGTATTTTAAAATTTAAAAAGTTTATTCTCTTAACACCAAGAGGTGTGGTGAAGTCCAGGATCCTTGTATATTTTTGAGTTGCAGCAAACCAAACTCTCAAAAATCCCAAATGTTTAAAATTTTGTGTAGGTTGTGCTGAGAACTCATATACATGTAATAAAAACAAATTATAAAAACCAATTGTTAGGGTCAAGGTAAGTATCAAATTATAATCAGTAAAAGTATCTGGTATATATTAAAAGGTTCAGACTTACACTTTGCAGTGAATGTTAGGTTCAGATGTCATCAGTGTGTTCCTATTATTCCCACCAATGGTAGTTCACACATACTGTGTTTTAAGCAGCTTGTGCAAAGAATGGGCTTTTTATTTAATTCTCACTTAACTATGTGGAAAAATTACATGTGATAACAAACAACCTATGTTTTTATATTATGCTTGTAAAACCAATAAAAATATGTTTATAAAAAAACAATTCTCACTTAAAAACTATAATCCAGTCTAAAAATGAGTATAAAAGCATATAAAAAGATAGTATTTAAACAGATCTACGCATTTCACCTTTAAGCAAGGCTTCCTCAGGATCATAAAATAATACTATGTGAATATTGGCTATATATACCTTTAATTCGTGGCAAAAAAACGTAGGGCCAGAAGTGGTTATGCGTTCCACCCTTGGAAACTGAAATTGGGATCTCATACAACTATTATAGTTACTAACTATTCTTCTGGGTGCATCCTCTAGCTTCCTGGAGGATCTGTGGCTCTCTACAACATCAGCCGTAAGTGTAAAAAGTCCTATACCTGCGGCCAGTTTTCAGCTATCTGAAACCGGAAGTACGTCACTGGAAGTGCCATGCGTTCCACTCGTGGAACGCACCCGGCGCGATCTTATGAAATTGGCTTTTAATAACCAAAAAATGGCGTTCATATCTAGAGAGCTCCTAGCTGGTCTGATATATAATGGGGGTGTATCCTCGTCATTGTTAATAGGGGTATCTGTGCATATAATGTTGATTATAGGCACCTGAGCTGCTCCCTCTATAGGTGGAATATATGAAGGTGACAAAATAGTCATACAATAGTAATAAAATAGTAATATTTCTTCTAATATATAATACATAAAAACTTGGCAATAAAAAATAGGGGACTATAAAAAGAGGCTCTAAAAAAGACATTATAAGAAGTAATTAAAAATTGTAAAAAGTGATTATAAGAAGTACTATCAAAGGGAATCATTTTAGGCAGTTATTAGGATAAGGCACTTTTAAAATAGCATTTTTACAAGAAGCTCCAAAGGTCGGTTTCTTTATTGAGTCCTTTAGGTACTAGGGTATTCAGTTCATAAATCCATTTAGTTTCTCTCCTTGAACCTTTTAAAGGTTTTAGTCCACCCCCAAAACTAAAATTCAACCCCTTACTGGCCACATTAAGAAGTTTAAAACAAGCCTTACCTTACAATTCTGCTCAAAATGGTTCCCCTGCTGTGCCCCTCCAAAGTCCAGGAAACTGCTGTGTAGGGCATGTTCCCCCAGCCCCAACCGCATTAATATTATTGTTAGAAAGTCCCCCAATCTTTGGTTACCTTCCCTCTCTCCTCCGCTGTTCAGAACTCCTGGCAGCCGCGACCGTGATTGGCTGCCTCTCAGCCAATCATGGACGCGGCTGCCGGTCCTGCCCCCTGCTTGCAATTCCATGCAAGCAGAGGTCCGGAACACTGCGGCGGAGGAAAGAGGGAAGGTAAGTAAGGATCAGGGGACTTTCTAACAATAATATTAATGCGGTTGGGGCTGGGGGAGCATGGCCTACCGCATATCAAAATTTTTTAAAAGGGGTGAACATGCCCTTTAATATATACCAGATACTTTTACTGATCATAATTTGATACTTACCTTGACCCTACCAAATGGTTTTTATGGTTTGTTTTTATTACATATATATGAGTTCTCAGTGCAACCAACACACAATTTTAAACAGGTGTTGAAGTATTTTTATTTTTAGTGTCACTAGTGAATAGATTTCTGGCTTAAATGTCTGGTCTAAAACCCACTTTTTATTTCCCCTTTCACTGAATTTATGCCACATTTCTTCTAATCTTTTTTCACAGTCTTCCTTATCTGAACATATCCACATGACTCTTACAATCACTATACAATCCTTCCTCCTGACCGACCGTTCAAGGCTTTCGACCGGTCGGCCAGGAGGAAGGACTGTCGGTCTCGGCAAAAGCAGCCGTGTCCGACAGAGGACCGCACGATCGGTTGTGATTTTCCCACCTGTCCGATCGTTCGTTCGTCTGATTTGGCCGAATGAACTGGTGGCGGTCGATCGAGGCCACAAAAACACGTCCTACAATAACTCAGCACGACTGACCGAAACACTGAAATGACGGTCGGTCGGGCCAAATTATTGTATAGCGTGTACCTAGTTTTAGGAATTGTGACACAATGAATTTGTTTTTCAGGGTGGAAGCTCTCTGTTCTACATATATATATATATAGATAAGAAAAATACTTAATTTTTTTGATACAGTGTTAGGATCGTGTAGAGCATTTTTTATATTTGATATACTTAATATGGTGTTTATAACATGTGCACTATATATTTATGCTTATCACATCTATTGAACTTTATTATGGATGTATGATTTTTAGCACCATTTTTAGGTACACACATTGCTGCTTAATATTAATAATATTTAATATAATATTTTACTACAAGACTTTTCCCTTTATTATGATAAATTGGCACTTTATTATGATAATATGGGGTTGTGGCTCATTCACATGAGGGTATATAGGCGATTGTGTTTTATTTGCACTTTATCTTTTCCTGATGAAGACTAGAGATGGCCAGTTCGCGGACCCGAACCTGGATCCGCCGCGGATTTATCACGTCCGCGAACGGCGGATTATTCCGGATTTTCCGGATTTTCCGCCTTCCGAACTTCCGAACCGCGGATTTTTTTTTTACGAAAATTTTCGAAAATACGAGTATCTCCGTAATTACGAGAATCCGCGATCTTCCGGGGCCCGGAAAACGCGAAGATCCTCGTAATTACGAGGATTCTCGTAATTACGAGAATTTTCGGAAAAACGAGACATTCTTGTAAATTCAAATTTTTGGGGCTTATTTTCAAGACGGAGCAAGCCACATGACCCAAATTAGCCAATGGCAGCTAACATGATTATTGCCAGCCCCCTGGGTATAAAAGGCTGCTTCACAGGCGACATTTTGTCAGTGTGTTGGAGTGTGTTTAGTGGAGACCTGACAGTGTAGGAGTTGGAGAGAGATTTTTGCGCTTTTTGAGCTTTTTGAGCTTTCTGTGTGTGGATTTCAGTGTGGTGGTTTAGCACTTGTTGTTACCCACCCCTGTATTCACACATCTTGAGACCCAACAGTCCTTTTAAGGACTAACTTTGTGAGACCCAACAGTCCTTTTAAGGACTAACCCCCCTATAAGTCCTTTGGACAAATTTTGTGTTAGACCTTTTAGAGGTCTAGGTGTCCTGTTTTTTTGTTTGTCTTTCTGTATCTGTGTGTCAGTGTCTGTGTGTTTTGTGTAGCTGACAGTGCTGCCTTTAGCAGCAATCAGCAGCTTTTGCTGTCTGATCTGCTGTTTGCTGTCAGTTGTGTCTGTGTCCTATTTGTGCTTTTAGTGTAAAAAAAAAAAAAAAGCTTTGTGTTTATTTGTTTGCTTCTGTGTTGTTTTGTTGCTTTGTCTTTTGTGTTTGTGTGTGTGTGTGTGTGTGTGTGTATATATATATATATATATATTAATTTTTGGGGGGATAATTTGGGAGAGGGAAATGCCTGGCAGGGCAAGAGGGAGACCCAGGAGCAGGGGTGCTTCTGCACGTGGAGGGAGAGGGAGAGGGAGAGGCAGAGGAGAGCCTACTGAAGGCTCTGGCCAGGAGCTACCTGGCCCTTCGCAGGGCAGCCGGGTTACCGTGCCCGATATTTTTAGGGGTAGCCGGGCTAGGGCTATCCCTTCTGATCAAGGAAGGCGGGTAGTAGAGTGGATTACCCAGCCTTCCTCATCCACCTCCTCACAGGCACAGAGCAGCCGAGCTGCTACTGTAGATATTGTGCCTACTCCTTCCTCACCTGAGGCTCCTACTGTGGGCATGGAACCTGATCCGCTCTATCAGGAGTTCGTTGCCCACATGGCCCGTACCTTCGGGGATCCGGAGGAGGAGTCTCAGGATATGTTTTCGCACACTATGTGTGGGGCTAGTGTGCTTGAGGAGGAGCTGTGCACTGATGCACAATCTTTCCTGTCGCCCGAGGCGGAGGAAAGTGCTCAGTGCACAGGGGGACAGGAGGCTGACGATGTCACGCAGCAGTCTGTGAGCAGCCAGGGAACTAATGCAGGGGGTGAGGTTCCAGATGCTGCTGCTGTTAGTGATGCAGCCTCCAGTATTGAGGAGGTGGAAGTGGACGATGAGGTCACCGATCGTCCATGGGTGCCCTCTGTGAGAGAGGAGGAGGATAGTGTCTCTGAGGGATGTCCCTCAGAGCATGAGCACGATCCTGAACCCAGAGGCAGGACTGGGGGCAGGGGCCGGGGCAGAGGCAGTGCACCTAGTGGTGCACGTGGAGGTACGGCACCAATGAGATCTGGTGCCAGTGCCCCACAGCAGCAGGTGACCTCTGCTCCGAGTCGTGTTGGTGGCTCAGCGGTGTGGGAGTTCTTCTCACTGGCTCCAGGTGACAGCACAGTTGCAGTGTGCAAGTTGTGCCTGCAACGTGTTAGCCGTGGGAAGACCACATCACATTTGGGCACCTCCTCTATGAGGAGGCATATGATTCTGCACCACTTTGCCCGGTGGGAGCAGCGGACAGGGAACGTGCAGGCACCCACACGTTCCCTACCTCGTGCCCAGGTAGCCACCGTTCCTCCTCCTCCCCCTCCGGCCCCATCAGCTGCTTCCTCGGTGGAAGTTAGGGAGGAGAGGCAGCCTTTGGCCCCAGCACGCGGTGTTAAGAGGCCTCTTGACACTGCTGCTGGAGCGTCAGCTAAAAGGCAGGTCTCTCTTCCCCAGTTGTTGGAGCGGAGGCAGAAACTGTCCCCCAGTCACCCCCAAGCCCAGCGTCTCACTGCCGGCTTAGCCAAACTCCTGGCGGTGCAGTTGCTACCTTTCAGCCTGGTAGACAGTGCAGCGTTCAGGGAGTTTGTGGCCATTGGCACACCACAGTGGCAGGTCCCTGGCCGTAGGTACTTTGCCCAGAAGGCAGTACCAGCCCTGCACGACCATCTGCAGGGCAATATATCTGCTTCGCTGGACCACAGTGTGGGCAAGTGTGTCCACATTACTATGGACGCGTGGTCCAGCAAGCACGGCCAGGGGCGGTATGTGTCATTTACCGCCCAATGGGTCACTCTGCTAGCCGGCAGAGACGCGTCACGGAGCGCAAGTGGGGAGATGGTGGTACCACCACGCATTGGTGATACGCCAGTCTCCACCCCCCCCTCCTCATCCGGTGAGCCCTCTTCCCGGACAGCTCCGTGCCCCCCCAGAGCCTATGCTTCGTGCCAGGCGAGACGGTGCCATGCAGTGTTGCAGCTTGTGTGCCTCGGTGATAGGAGCCACACCGGGGCCGAGTTGCTGGCAGCACTGCAAGGGCAGGTTGAGAGGTGGCTGACCCCACACCACCTCTCAATAGGCAAGGTCGTGTGTGACAATGCCACCAATATCCTGTCTGCCCTTCGCATGGGCAGAGTCACACATGTTCCTTGCCTGGCACACGTTCTCAACCTGGTCGTCCAGCGGTTCCTCACCAAGTACCCTGGTCTCCAGGAGGTACTGAGGATGGCTAGGAGGGTGTCCAGTCACTTCAGGCGGTCATACACGGCCACAGCTCGTCTGGCCGAGTTTCAGCAGCAGAATGGTCTGCCGCAGAACCGCCTGATTTGTGACACCCCCACCCGCTGGAACTCTAGTCTTATGATGCTGCTGAGGCTGCTCCAGCAGAGGCGAGCCATCATAGACTACTTGTACGAGTACGAGGCAAGATCAGGCTCTGGGGACCTGGGTTTGCTGTTACCCAGGCAGTGGCTGCTGATTAGAGATGCCTGCCGTGTGCTTGCGCCATTTGAGGAGGCCACCAGGATGGTAAGCCGCAATGATGCCACCATTGCGGATACCATCCCACTGGTGTTCCTCCTTGAGCACACTCTGCGCGGCATACTCGACAGGGCACTCGCTGTCGAGCAGCAGGCACTGGAAGAGGAGGACGCCGACACCGTGATGCTTTCCGAGCCCGAACATCACGGTGCAGAGCAGCCGTCCGATGATGAGGAGGGGGATTTAGGTGACCTGGACCAAGGGGAAATGGGGCATTCCTCTAGGGGGACATCTCAACCCTCCCAAGTACCACATGTCATTCGTGGTTGGGGAGAGGTTGAGCCCGACACTACTGTCCTCAGTGACATCGAGGACATGGGGTCCTCTGCGGCAGGCAGTTTGCGGCGCATGGGCTCTTTCATGCTGCAATGCCTTCGCAAGGACCCCAGGATTAAGGCCATCAAAGAGAAGGAGCAGTACTGGGTGGCCACCCTTATAGATCCCCGCTATAAGGGTAAAGTGTCGGAGTTTATCCCCGCATCTCAGAGGGAAGGTAGAATGCAGCACTATGAGGCAACACTGCTACGTTGCCTCTGTTCTGCCTTCCCAGGTGCTGGCAGGCCTACAGCACCTGATGTTGGGGATCAACAGGGCTCACGTCCCCCTGTGCCTGACAGGAGGAGCAGCAGTACTGGAGGCGGCCTCGCGGCCAACTTCAGGCTGTTCTTCCAGCCACAGTTGCCAGGCCCATCCACTGGCAACTCCACCAGGCAACACCTCAGTCGCCAGGTCACCGACTACATCGGATCCAGGGCCGGTGTAGCCACATCAGAGACTGAGGATCCACTGGACTACTGGGTGGCGAGGCTTGATATCTGGCCCGAGTTGGCACAGTATGCCATCGAGGTCCTTTCATGCCCGTCATCCAGTGTTCTTTCGGAGAGGACCTTCAGCGCAGCAGGGGGTGTTGTAACGGAGAGGAGGACCCGTCTCTCCACTGAGAATGTGGACCGCCTTACATTCATCAAGATGAATGAGGCGTGGATCACATCTCAATACAGCACCCCTATTGCTGATGCCCGTGACTGAAGGCCTCCTGCCCCTGGCCACCCATACTGCTCCTTCCGCCTCATTTTCCACCTAGAGGCTTAGCTGATGCCAGCTTAGCTGGCAAATGGCTAATTTTTCTTATTGGCAGGGCCATATATGGTCCTACCTTGCTCTACTGCATTCAGGTTATGAAATAACAAATGCTCTGCGACAACAGCTACTCTGTGGCTAATTTTTCTAAGATTGGGTCGATCCTACTTGGCCCGAGAGCAGTACTCCATATTTGATCTTCGTTCTCTCTCCATGAGGCACCTTTGTGGTGTCACCTACTCTGACCATCTCATACAGCCGCAACAGCTACTCTGTGGCTAATGTTTTCAGCTCTGGGTCAATCCTGCCTGGCCCGAGAGCAGTACTCCATATTTGATCTTCGTTCTCTCTCCATGAGGCACCTTTGTGGTGTCACCTACTCTGACCATCTCATACATCCCGCAACCGCTACTCTGTGCTAATTTTTCTAAGATTGGGTCGATCCTCACTTGGCCCGAGAGCAGTACTCCATTTTGATCTTCGTTCTCTCTCCATGAGGCACCTTTGTGGTGTCACCTACTCTGACCATCTCATACAGCCGCAACAGCTACTCTGTGGCTAATGTTTTCAGCTCTGGGTCAATCCTGCCTGGCCCGAGAGCAGTACTCCATATTTGATCTTCGTTCTCTCTCCATGAGGCACCTTTGTGGTGTCACCTACTCTGACCATCTCATACAGCCGCAACAGCTACTCTGTGGCTAATGTTTTCAGCTCTGGGTCAATCCTGCCTGGCCCGAGAGCATTACTCCATATTTGATCTTCGTTCTCTCTCCATGAGGCACCTTTGTGGTGTCACCTACTCTGACCATCTCATACAGCCGCAACAGCTACTCTGTGGCTAATGTTTTCAGCTCTGGGTCAATCCTGCCTGGCCCGAGAGCAGTACTCCATATTTGATCTTCGTTCTCTCTCCATGAGGCCCCTTTGTGGTGTCACCTACTCTGACCATCTCATACAGCCGCAACAGCTACTCTGTGGCTAATGTTTTCAGCTCTGGGTCATCCTGCCTGGCCCGAGAGCAGTACTCCATATTTGATCTTCGTTCTCTCTCCATGAGGCACCTGTGGTGTCACCTACTCTGACCACTCATACACCGCCCAACAGCTACTCGGTGGCTAGTTTTCAGCTCTGGGTCAATCCTGCCTGGCCCGAGAGCAGTACTCCATATTTGATCTTCGTTCTCTCTCCATGAGGCACCTTTGTGGTGTCACCTACTCTGACCATCTCATACAGCCGCAACAGCTACTCTGTGGCTAATGTTTTCAGCTCTGGGTCAATCCTGCCTGGCCCGAGAGCAGTACTCCATATTGTGTCTTCGTTCTCTCTCCATGAGGCACCTTTGTGGTGTCACCTACTCGACCATCTCATACAGCCGCAACAGCTACTCTGTGGCTAATGTTTCAGCTCTGGGTCAATCCTGCCTGGCCCGAGAGCAGTACCCATATTTGATCTTCGTTCTCTCTCCATGAGGCACCTTGTGGTGTCACCTACTCTGACCACTCATACAGCCGCAACAGCTACTGTGGCTAATGTTTTCAGCTCTGGGTCATCCTGCCTGGCCCGAGAGCAGTACTCCATATTTGATCTTCGTTCTCTCCATGAGCACCTTTGTGGTGTCACCTACTCTGACCTCTCATACAGCCGCAACAGCTACTCTGTGGCTAATTTTTCAGCTCTGGTCAACCTGCCTGGCCGAGAGCATACTCCATGTCCAGTGGGCCAGTCCTGCCTGCTCTTCAACTGGTGGCAAACTGCAGTGTGCCTGCTGTAACTCAATGGTGCTGTTCCTACGAAGCTTACCCTTTCCTCACCATGCTTCCCTTGCACGATGCTTACTCTGAGGGAGAGTAGCAATGGGGTGAGGGGTATGTCCAGTGGGGCCAAGCCTGCCTGGCCCCACAACAATGGTGGCAAACTGCAGTGGGCCTGCTGTACACTGGTGCTGTTCCTACGAAGCCTTACCCTTTCACCTGCTTTCCCTTGCACGATGCATATCTTGAGGAGAGTAGCCAATGGGGTGAGGGGTATGTGTCCAGTGGGCCAGCCTGCCTGGCTCTTCAACAATGGTGGCAAACTGCAGTGTGCCTGCTGTAACTCAATGGTGCTGTTCCTACGAAGCATTACCCTTTCACCTGCTTTCCCTTGCACGATGCATACCTGAGGGAGAGTAGCCAATGGGGTGAGGGGTATGTCCAGTGGGGCCAAGCCTGCCTGGCCCCCACAATGGTGGCAAACTGCAGTGGGCCTGCTGTAACCAATGGTGCTGTTCCTACGAAGCCTTACCCTTTCACCTGCTTTCCCCCACGATGCATACCTTGAGGGAGAGTAGCCAATGGGTGAGGGGTATGTCCAGTGGGGCCAAGCTGCCTGGCTCTTCACAATGGTGGCAAACTGCAGTGGGCCTGCTGTAACACAATGGTGCTGTTCCTACGAAGCCTTACCCTTTCACCTGCTTTCCCTGCACGATGCATACTCGAGGGAGAGTAGCCAATGGGTGAGGGGTATGTCCAGTGGGGCCAAGCCTGCCTGGCCCAACAATGGTGGCAAACTGCAGTGGCCTGCTGTAACTCAATGGTGCTGTTCCTACGAAGCTACCCTTTCACCTGCTTTCCCTTGCACGATGCATACTCTGAGGGAGAGTAGCCAATGGGGTGAGGGGTATGTCCATGGGCCAAGCCTGCCTGGCCCCACAACAATGGTGGCAAACTGCAGTGGGCCTGCTGTAACTCAATGCTGCTGTTCCTACGAAGCCTTACCCTTTCACCTGCTTTCCCTAGCACGATGCATACTCTGAGGGAGAGTAGCCAATGGGGTGAGGGGTATGTCCAGTGGGGCCAAGCCTGCCTGGCTCTTCAACAATGGTGGCAAACTGCAGTGGGCCTGCTGTAACACAATGGTGCTGTTCCTACGAAGCATTACCCTTTCACCTGCTTTCCCTTGCACGATGCATACTCTGAGGGAGAGTAGCCAATGGGGTGAGGGGTATGTCCAATGGGGCCAAGCCTGCCTGGCCCCACAACAATGGTGGCAAACTGCAGTGGGCCTGCTGTAACACAATGGTGCTGTTCCTATGAAGCATTACCCTTTCACCTGCTTTCCCTAGCACGATGCATACCTTGAGGGAGAGTAGCCAATGGGTGAGGGGTATGTCCAGTGGGGCCAAGCTTGCCTGGCTCTTCAACAATGGTGGCAAACTGCAGTGGGCCTGCTGTAACACAATGGTGCTGTTCCTACGAAGCCTTACCCTTTCACCTGCTTTCCCTAGCACGATGCATACTCTGAGGGAGAGTAGCCAATGGGGTGAGGGGTATGTCCAGTGGGGCCAAGCCTGCCTGGCCCCACAACAATGGTGGCAAACTGCAGTGGGCCTGCTGTAACTCAATGCTGCTGTTCCTACGAAGCCTTACCCTTTCACCTGCTTTCCCTTGCACGATGCATATCTTGAGGGAGAGTAGCCAATGGGGTGAGGGGTATGTCCAGTGGGGCCAAGCCTGCCTGGCCCCACAACAATGGTGGCAAACCACAGTGGACATTATGTAACCCAGTACCCCCATCGCCTTCTTTGCCTTGTTGTGTGCAAACTACTATATAGGGGAATGTGGCCAATGTGGTGTGTGTAAGGGCATTAATGGTAAGTTATATACAATTATAAGTACCAGACATATAGCTAGCTAAATAGATATGTGTATTGTAATTTTTCAAATAAAAATTGATTATGAATCTATCTGAATAATTTGATATATCGAAAAATAAAGCCCAAAAACATTTTTTTTTTCAGAACTGTTTTTATATATATATATATATGAAATTTAAAAAAAAAAACTATGTACAAAAAATAAACAAACAAAAAAAAAGGGGGTTACTGGGGTGCCCTCCTCTCCAGTCTGGTCAGGCGGCGGTCTAGGCGGCGGTCCAGGCGCCGCACCATGTGGCGCATCTCCCGCCGCATGCTCTGTAGTTCTGTGGAGGAAGATATTGAGAGAATTGTGGTGAAGATGTTCGAGCACATTTCCTAAAGCACCATGCGGTAGATGCAATTTTGCACCTGATAACTACTTACACATACATGGTACTGCAATGCTATAATGTTGCGGTATGTCATAAAAAGGAAAGCTCAGTATAAGATATCATTATTTCTAAAATTCTTAGTTTATATTATGCATACCTAGTTATGGTAACAGTGATTTCTACTGATTGGCTGTTGGATGGGTTACACATGCTCAGATCTCTACTGAGCAACTGAATCAACCCAGGCGCTGGGTCAAGGGCAAGACCATAACGGTCTCTATTAGGGGTCCTGCAAACAGGAAGTCATTATTTCCGTTGCATTTATTTATACACAGACACAATGCTGATTGCTGAATGGGCAGATTAAGGTAATTGGGATGGATAAATACTGCTCTTTTTTCCTTAAAAGTATATATATTATCACTGAACTTCCACTTAAAGCGATATTATTGCATCATGGGGGATCACTGATAAACAGCAGGAGGTAATGCTGGCTTAAAACATTACGTTTATTGCTAAATTGTATCAGAACATTCTTGGTTTTGTATCACTAGGACTGTGCTACATACAAAATTTTTTGGAAGTGGTGCAGCCCCCATAAAAGCATTGTCAAACACACAGTACCCAATGTTGCATCATGTAGCGTGGATTTTACACTGGGAAAATACAGATATTAATAGTCTTGTATATAACATTTCATTAACGTTGCATATGATTTACTTACGATTCTCAAGCATGGCCGCCAGAGTGACTGGAGAGGCAGGAGGTGCTGGAGGGGCTGGAGAGGGTGGAGGGCCTGGAGGGGCTGGAGAGGGTGGAGGGGGTGGAGAGGGTGGAGGGCCTGTAGAGGCTGGTCCTGCTTCTAGAAAAAAAAATGTTTTATTTCAACAATCACCGTCCAATCCATTAGTAATATATTATAAGAACATTTCCTAAAAGGCTATGTAGTGAACATTTCTTGGATAATTTTGGACGTTTGGACCGAATTTCGTGACTTAAGCTTAAAAACTGAGGGACAAGATACAGCCCAAACAATGGGGAGTTGGGGACAATAAATGGAAATGAGAAATGAGAAGCTCTGTCTCTCAAGCCAAATTAATAGATTTGTTTCCTTTTTTATTTTCGAAAATTTTTATCAGTGAAATAATAAAATTCAATTAATTATCAATGATAATTTCACTAATTATTTGCTGACAATCAAGGTCAATAAAAAGATTAAAAAATTGCTTAGGATGCACTTACGTGTCTGGCTGGTCCCCGGTTCCTCCTCTTCTTGGGGCGGTGGACTGCCCGGTGGGGGCGATGGTGAGCCCGGAGGGGGCAAGGGACTGCCCGGAGGGGGCAATGGGCTGCCCGTAGCCTGAGGGCTAGTTGGTGGTAGTGCTAAAAAAAAAAGGAAATTTATTTTAACTCTCACTGTCATTAAATGTTCAAATACATTTACTAAAACAATTCTCGGAGAAGTTGTCAAAAATTATGCAAACATTTGGATAAAGGGCTTGGACATATCAACGTGTTAAAAAGCACACAATAGTGTGGCACAATTAATGTGATCCTCAATTTTTGCACAATTATGCTATCGTACTGCACTCACATGGCAATACACATGAGCGCACCGGAAACACGCGCTTGTTTCTGGAGGGCTCGTGTGCGCTGTAATGTGGCCTTGGACAAATGAAAGATTTAGAAAAATGTTTTTTTTTCAATAGGCTGCACTTACATTCTTCCTCTGGCGGGGACGGTGGTGGGGGTGGGGTATCCGAGGAAGATTCCCCTGCAAATTAAAATAAAAAAATACATAATGAATGATATATCTAAAGGAAATATTTAATTATATACTTTGAATTCTGCTTGAAAATACAGATTAAATAAGGCAATATTTAGTTTCTTTAAAAGTCAATCATATTTCTATGGCAATGATTTCATACCTTATTCTGGCTAAGTACTTATATTTTTATTGTGTGTATTGTAGCCACGGAAAGGGAAAAGTTGGTTGGGTGTAGGGGAGCATCAGTAGCTGTGTGTACTTGTATCTGTATAGATTTTGTGGGTAACACAACATTTTTAATTTTGGAGTGTATAAATCAATTTTTAATAATTGATCAACATTTTATTTTTGACTTTACTTTCCCTTCAAATAGGGCTGCCATGTAACTAAAAGGGTGGGTCAGTAAAGTGTGTTTAACTGTGTCTATGTGTGGGTATCAGTGTGCATTTATAAGATAAAAAGAAATCAATTTTTAATGATCGATTTCATTTTTAACTTTACTTAGCCTTTAAATAAGGCTGCCATGGAAATGGAAGGGTGGGCCACCAAGTGTGTCTATGTGTGGGTATCATTTTAAATTTATAGGTGTTATGTTAAATAAAGTCACTTTTCAGTGATTTATTTTTTGACTTTACTTACCCTTTAAATAGGGCTGATATTGAATAATACAAGAATAATAATAATGTAATAATAACCAGTGAATGAGAAATACAAAGAACTTGGATCTCTCTCTCTCAAGCCAAATTTAAGGATTATTGATGTTTTTAAAAACATATATATATATAAATATGTTTTTGTCAGAAGTGAATTAAAATATTTTACTACGTATTATAATACAGTAATATAATAAAAAGTATACTTGCCTTCTATCATTTGCCGAACGGCAGCCACATATTGAGGCCTCTGCCTCTTGAGGTCTGACCACTGTCTCTGGAGGGTAGAGACAGTGGTCTGGTATCCGAAGCGTCGCAGGATGCGGCGCTGTAGCCCCTCCATTATTCTGCGCCTCCGGCGCCGCACATGATGGGTGCCAGGGGGGAAATCATCATACCCCCTGAGCAGGAGGTAGTTCAGGGCATATAGTTGCCTTGCAGCACTGGCCATTTTGATAGGCAGGAAGTTCCGGTTCCTCGTTTTTACGAAAATCCTCGTTTTTACGGAAATCCTCGTTTTTACGGGAATCCTCGTTTTTACGGAGATTCGCGGACTTACGGAAATCCTCGGTTTTACGGAGATCCTCGTTTTTACGGAAATCCTCGTTTTTACGGAAATCATCGTATTTTCGAAAAATACTGTTCTCGCTAGCGGACTGTAATTTTTAGGTATTGTAGGCATTGATACGTGTTTCTAAGGACATTACCCAGGTCCCTGAGTGATTAAGTTAACATTACCAAGGCTATTTAGACCACTTTTAATGCGGATTTTGCCGAACTTTCATTTAAATACGTTTTAACGGGTCCGCTCGCGGATTTTCGAATTTACGGATTTTTTCGAAAATCCGCGGATCCTCGCGCGGACCGGATTTTTCGAAGTTCGGACATCTCTAATGAAGACTAGGGATGGACTAGAACTCAAACCCAAGTTCAAGTCAAACTATTCGAGTTCGAACAGACCCGGACTTCTCGAACTATCCCAGACCCCGATTTCTCAGACTTTCGATATTTTTCAGACTTTCGATAATTATCAAATGTTCGAACGTTCAATGCTCGCGGTTTCGAGAATTATCAGATTTAAAAAGAAACGATACCCACATGTCCAAAAACGACCAATGTCAGCTAATTTGAGTATTGCCAGCCCCCTGGGTATAAAAGGCAGTGCGACCAGCGCCATTTTGTCAGTGTGTTGGAGTGTGTTTAGTGGAGACCTGATAGTGTAGGAGTTAAAGGCCTGCACGCAACTGAGAGAGGGAGCATGATCTGAGCGCTCCTCGAATCCCGGTCTGACAATCAAAAATAAAAGAGCATAGCGACAAAACCAAGCCCCTGCCAGCTACCATAAACCAGTAAGATGACAAAGAACAAGAAAAACAAATCAAAGATATGCAAACTTACAAACTATTACTCCCAGGAGACTAACTTACCAGATGGACCTGAAATCCAATATGGCGCCGACACCATGTGTCTCCCGGTCCGGACATTTCTCCTTGACCTATGAAAGCAAAAGGGAAACCAAACAACAGCTCTACTTCAACTAAATCCACATTGATAGAATTCACCAAGCAGATTATACGACCGAACAGTAAATCTAACTCAAACTTATTACCTTGATCAAATCCTAAAAATGCTTCTAAGTACATAAATGGGAATTTTAAAGAATTAAAACATATTACAACAGATCTAGAAGAAGGATTATTTGAAGATCCACAATTTAATTATTCATACAAAAATACAGAGACAACTCAGACAGAGAACTCCCTTCAGCAAGAGATGGATAATAACAGATGGATAATACCACAACTCAATCTCAGGGATCCTATACAAAAAATGATTCAGATGATATAATAAAGAAACTATTGCTGGACCGGAGATAAAACCAAACACATCTCCAGAGAGAAATAAAAAATGAAAAACCAAAGCAAGCAGGCTCAATCATGGACTTTCCAACAAATGAAATTCCCGTAACAGAAAATATATTTTAAAATATGTTGATATCACAATATAACTCTTTCAAAGCAAATATGACAAGTTTATAGTTATGGTATAAAAAAAAAATATGACAAGTTTACAACAACCTCTACAACAAGATATACCAGAAATAAAACAACGCACAGATCATGTAGAAAATAAAACATGGGAATTTACTTGCTGACACGGTTCAATTAATAAAAAAACTTATTAGCAGACCTGATACTAATATCCAGATCCAGATGTAATAATAATATGAAGATAAGAGGTATATATCAAAACATTAATAAAATAATTAATACCTTCTGCTTCAAACATGGATCTAACTTTGGATAGAACCCATAGACAACCCTAACCAAAAACGGCACCCAGAGATGTGATAACCAGATTCCACGTTTTCCATATTAAAGAAAAAATAATACAAATCTAAAGGCAAAAAACATTAATAACAGAGCCATAACAAACCCTGCAATTTTATTCCAGATCCATCTGCAGCAACAATAGAAGCAAGGAAATTATTTCAACTGATTACCCAATTCCTACGAAAAAAAGAAATAACCTACAGATATTCTTATAATCAACAGGGAGGGGAATATATACATCTTTAACTCCCCAAAAAAAGGAACTCAGGTAATTAAAATCTGGAACTTACCCTTTAAACAATCTCCAACTACAAAAATAAAACCACCATCATCACGCAACAAAATTAAGAGGGAGTGGCAACGTTCATCATCAGATTGAACTAACCAATCACAATAAAGAGTTGCTTCTTTCTACTATACTTGAAAAAGAAAAACTAGTAAAAATATGAAAACTATATCTATCTAACAGACTCTAACTAGTGTAACCTTTGGATGTTTGAAACTGTCAATTATCTGTGTCTTCTTGGTGTATGATATTGAATACACAGATGAACACCACAAGGCTCAATACATTAGACTTATAATGACAAACACACCTTCCTAACGGTTTATAATAAATTTTAAAAATCAAGGACTAAAAGTTGGCCAACAAAGGCATTGAAAGTTATACCTTAACTATGTGTAAAATTGATAAATTGCATACAATGTATCTGAAAAAATGAGTTCTGCCAAACTTTACAGAGAATCCATATCTGATCATTTGAATGAAAAAAAATTATAAATTCAAAAACTTGAACTATGTAGACTTAGACAGTATATAAAGTTTAATATGCTAAAATAAAACACAAATAGAGCCATTTACAGAGTGTGTGTCTTCTGTGTCTTCTTGGTGTATGATATTGAATACACAGATGAACACCACAACTCATTAGACTTATAATAATGACAAACACACCTTCCTAACGGTTTAGAAATAGGTTTTAAAAATGAATGACTAAAAGTTGGCCAACAAAGGCACTGAAAGTTTTACTTTGAATATGATGAATTGTATCTGCCTTGATAACTTATGATGTTTCTTAAACTGACATAAAATACAAGATAATTTAGATTAATCGCAATATTGAATTATAAATGCCTTAACATTATATGATCTTTAATATGCTAAAAAACAACACAGAGCATCTGAAAAATGAGTTCTATAAAACTTTGCAGAGAATCCATATTTGTTCAAATGAATTAAAAATGTATGTTTAAAAAGTTGAACTATTTAGATTTAGACAGTGGATGAAGTTTGATATGCTGATATAAAACACAAAATAATTTGGGTTTAAATTATTTATGATGGTAAATAGAGATGGCCGAACTAGTTCGAAAACGGACCCATTAAAGTCAATGGAAGTCAAATAGTTCGAAAAGGTTTGAATGAAATACAATTAAAATATCAATGGTAACTTAATGTAAATGGCTGTGGGACCTGGGAAATGGTCTGGGGAACATGTTTGAATATCCAGGACTTTCGAAAACTTGATTTTACTCTCACGTGCGCTACTTTCGAGCTCTCGCATTCGAACATCAGATAATTATCCCATGAACGGCTCACGGATTCGAGAATTCGATATTTACATGCGTATTGGTATAATAGACATTTTACTAGCAGATTCGATATTTACTTGCGTATAGGTATAATAGACATTTTACTTGCGGATTCGAGAATTCGATATTTACTTGCGTATTGGTATAATAGACATTTTACTTGCGGATTCGAGAATTTGATATTTACTCGCGTATTGGTATAATAGACATTTAACTAGCGGATTCGAGAATTCGATATTTACTTGCGTATTGGTATAATAGACATTTTACTCGCGGATTCCAGAATTCGATATTTACTCGTGTATAGATATAATAGACATTTTACTCACGGATATGAGAATTCGATATTTACTTGCGTATAGGTATAATAGACATTTTACTCACGGATTCGAGAATTTGATATTTACTCGCGTATAGATATAATAAATATTTGTGGATTTGAGAATTCGGTATTTACTCGCGTATAGGTATAAAAGACATTTTATTCGCGGATTCGAGAATTCAATATTTACTTGCGTATTGGTATAATATACATTTTACTCACGGATTCGAGAATTCGATATTTACTCGCGTATAGATATAATAGACATTTTACTCGTGGATTTGAGAATTCGGTATTTACTCGCGTATAGGTATAATAGACATTTTACTCGTGGATTCGAGAATTCAATATTTACTCGTGTATTGTCTGTTGTATTCAATTAGATCAACTGGACTTGAATTGTAGTTCTTGAAGACGTTTCGCTAGTCATCCGACTGGCTTTCTCAATTCAGAATGACTTGTACAAGAATCTGTGGCAATTATGTACCCTGGAAAATCCCAATTAGCATATCACAGCCAGGTGTTAAGGGTGTGATTAGATAGTGGCTAAGAGGTGTTATAGGAACGCCCAGAGTAAGGTGTTAAAACAGCATTGTACATGGCAGACAGTTGGTGTCGAACCCCCCCACCTCTATTGATCTAATTGAATACAACAGATATACCATGACCTGGATGAATGAGAACCTTCACAAGCATACTCGCGTATTGGTATAATATACATTTTACTCACAGATTCGAGAACTCGATATTTACTCGCGTATAGATATAATAGACATTTTACTTGTGGATTTGAGAATTCAGTATTTACTCGCATATAGGTATAATAGACATTTTACTCGCGGATTCGAGCATTCGATATTTACTCGCGTATTGGTATAATATACATTTTACGAGCGGATTCGATATTCGATATTTACTCGTGTATTGGAATAATAGACATTTTACTTGCATATTCGCATGCCTCGAACGTTCGAACATTCGATAATAATCGAAAGTCTGGAAAATAGCGAAAATCCGGTATGGTTCGAGAAGTCCAAGTCCATTCAAACTCGAAAAGTTCGGCTCTAACTCGGGTTCGAGTTCTAGTCCATCTCTAATGGTAAATTGTATGAGCCTCAACAGTAAATGACGTTTAATATGCCGAGTAACAACATAAAACATCAGAAAACATGAATTCAGATAAGCTCTTTTAATGTATAATTCCTACTCACTTCAACCTAGATATGCTTAATGGAATAGTTCACACAAAAAGTGAACTATTCCTTTAAAGGGCATGTCCACCCCCAAAACTGTAATTTAACCCACAACTGGGCCCACTGTGTAGTGTTTAAAAATCCTTACCTTACATCCCAGCTCCAAATGGTTTTGCTGTAAAGTCCCTCCAAAGTCCAGAAAACGGACCACCGGGGAAATTGTTTCTGCCTCTGAGACGTCCTTTCAGAGGTTTTTGGCTTGCTCAGGGCAGCCCTCCGTCCCCCTAGTGTAAAATCCCTTTTCCACATAGTAAGGCTAGTTCCCCCAGCCCCAACTACTATAATATATTTTCCAGAGACTCCCCCGATCTTTACTTACCTTCCCTCTCCTTCCCTCTCCTTCCTCCGGCGTTCTGAACTGCCGGCAGCTGTGTCAGTGATTAGCTGCCTCTCAGCCAATCACGGACGTGGCTGCCGGTCTGGCCCCCTGCTTGCAGTTCCATGCAAGCAGAAGGCCGGGCAGTGCGGCCGAGGATAGAGGGAAGGTAAGTAAAGTTTGGGGGACTTTCTGGAAAATATATTATCGCGGTTGGCATTGGGGGAACTAGCCTTACTATATGGCAAAAATTAGAAAAATGTGTGGACATGCCCTTTAAAGTGATTGAAGACCGGGAGGTAAAGTACCTATTCCTCACCTTCCATTCTTTAATCACTCAACCAGGTTCCAGGAACGATGGTGAATATATTTACCTCACGCACCATTACCTCATGCACCATCTTCGATGCTGGATCCTGGTCAAGTGATTGAAGAACAGATAGTAAGGAATGGGTCCTTTACCTCCTGGTCTTTAATCACTACTTTAAGGGAAAAGTTCACTTTTTGTGTGAACAATCCCTTTAAAATGTTGAGATGTGTATGCTTAGACAGTATATGATGTTTTATATGCTGACGTAGAACACAAAATAACTTAAATCAACTATAAAGTTGAAACATATATACCATAACAATATAGTATGTATAATAAACGAAATAACTTTACAAAACATATGGCAATATGAATAAAGGAAATCTATGCCAATAGAAAATGATCAATAGACCAACGATTAATATAAATCTGTTTATATCAGGTTAATTTAATCCACCTAGATCAATATATATAAAGTCATAATGTGCATATACCTTGGCAACACATCCTATCCAATTAAGGATGTGTTGAAAGTTTGGGGCACTTTCTAATAAAATAAATAGAGCGGTTGGGGCTGGGGGGACAGGGGGAATGTTATAGCAAAAGGGTTTAATGGTAGGGGGAGGGAATCTTAATCGGGAGGGAGAGTGAGGGGGAGGGAGGGGGAGAAGGGCTGCAGTACGCATGCCAACTTCTCCCGGAGGCCAGGTAGGAGGCAGAGTCCTATATGGCAGTTTTTGGGACTTTGGGGGGGACTACAGGAGAACCAGATGGAGCTGGGATGTGAGGTAAGGATTAAACTTCACTACATGATGGGGCCAGTAGTGGGGGGGATTATAGTTTTGAGGGTGGACATGCCCTTTAAGCTAAACTACAAAGCACTCATGTTAGGAGACTACAACCTCCAACTAGATCCCAACAAAGAGAACCAACCTCCAAATCCACCTTGAAAAATTGGCATTTCTCAGAATGGATGAAAAGTGAACACCTCTACAATACATAGAAAGTAAATCACCAATCAGACTTAGGGGCATAATTATAAATGCATTAACTTTCCGCCGCCGAGTTTCCCGCTGTTTTCGACAAAATCAGAATTAAGATGATTTATAAAATGGCAAAACCCGGCAGCGGACATTGCATCAGTTAAAGGCTTGCTTCTATTTATAAAGCGGCGGTAACTTTATTCTCGTGTTAAGCTCGAACAAGGCCCCACTTCTCCGGAATTATAAGTGCCTTTGTGGCCTTGACAAGGGTCATTTGGGGTTTATATGACGATAACAACGATTTTTCCGCTGCAATGTGTGGCGGTAATTTCAGTGCAAAAAAAAAAATCTTTTATAAATATGCCACTTAGATTATGCTTGCTTCTACCAAACACATAATACATATTCAAGAATCGAATTCTGTTTGACTTACAAATGGACACTTCAGAGAATTCTTAAAACAGACAGTCTAACCAAAACTTGGTCAGATCACTCAGTACTCAAATCTCAGAAAAATGTAACTACGAAAACACGTCCATATTTGGTCTCCCAGACAGATGTTAAAGAAAAAAATCCAATCATCACTAACAGAATATTTCCACTTTAACAATATACCAGACACAAACCCATTCTTAGTATGGTTGGCCCATAAAGCCTATATGAAAGGGACCTGCATTGAAGCTAAAAAAAAAACCAGAAACCAGGTCGAAATCCGAATTAATGCAAGACCTAGCAAATCCTGAATCAGAACATAACATAACACCCCAACCAAGAAAATAAACACAGACTACAACAAGCACAACAAAAACTACACCAACATAACCATTACAACTATGACAGACGAATACGCACACTTAAGGTTTGTACACACGTGCGATTGCGGACTGTGGGAACCACTATCCTCCCTACTCCCTTGTGGGAACCACTATCCTCCCTACATTGTGGGAACCACTATCCTCCCTACATTGTGGGAACCACTATCCTCCCTACATCGTGGGAACCACTATCCTCCCTACATTGTGGGAACCACTATCCTCCCTACATTGTGGGAACCACTATCCTCCCTACTCCCTTGTGGGAACGACTATCAATTATTATGTTGCGACCTTGTAGAATCACTCTTCTTCACACATTCCATTACTGTACCCCTAGGTTAAAAAAAACTACACGACATCCTATATTCTTTCCCCATCTAAGACTAGATTATAAAAACCTCAAGACATCGCAAACCAATTTGGAGAATAATACAGCAATCTTTATAATTTAAGAAATTTCCCTGAACATTATATACCAAAAAAAAGGACATACAGACATCTTTCCAAAACCTAGATCTATGAAAAACTCAAACAAGATCAAATAGATAATTTATCCAAACTCATCTCATCATTAAAATCAAACAAAACACCAGAACCTGACGGACTGATAAATAAATAATACAAAACCTACAAAGATACATTAATACCATACTTGACCAAGATCTTTAACCTAGCTACACAACAAAGCTCATTACCCCCAGAAATGTTGAAGGCACTAATCATACCAATCATACCATAACTACAAATTATAGACCTATTTCATTACTAAACACTGACCTAAAGATATGCTCAAAAGTTCTAGCAGTTAGATTGAAACAATACTTACCTTTACTGATACATCCCAACCAAGCTGGATTCATAGCAAATAACAAATCCACAAACAATACGAGAAGAATAATAAATATTATTAATTGGTCCCAAAAGTAAAACATTATTCTATATATATACATTAGATGCTGAAAAAGAATTCAATAGAATTAACTGGCTATATATAAATCTTGTTTTAGACAAACCATTAAAATAGCTGTTAACGCTTTATGCCATAACCCCAGAGCCCACCTATTATCTATAACTAAATAGAAGATTCCAATGGATCCAGTAGATGAGTTATGGTGGAAATATCTGTATATTATATTATATAAGATCAGTATTTTCAAAGGCGAAAGAGAATTTTTTTTTCTAGAAACAATGTTGAGGATTTTAAGATGTTTTTATAGAATTAATTTTTGGGAATTGATTTGGATCTTTGTAAATCTGTAAAAGGAATGTACGTATTATTTTGGAATAGTTGCTGAAATATGCTTGTGAAATTCTCATTCATCCAGCTTATGGTAAATCTGTTATATTCAGTTAGATCAACTGGACTTAAATTTTAGTTCTTGAAGACGTTTCGTTAGTCATCTGACTGGCTTTCTCAATTCAGAATAACAGCCAGATAGCGACCTTCATATAAATGGTCCTTGGTACCTCTCTTAAATAGAGATGTCAGAACTTCACAAAATCCGGTCCGCTCGAGGATACGCGAATTTTCGAAAAAATTTGAAAATTCAAAAATCCACGAGCGGACCCATTAAAATGAAAAATATCCTCGTAATTTCGAAAATTTTCGAAAATACGTATATTCAAAAATCCGCGAGCGGACCCATTAAAATGAAAAATATCCTCGAAAATACGAGAAATCCTCGTAATTTTTAAAATTTTCAAAAATACATATTTTCGAAAATTTTCGAAAATACGAGAAATCTCGAGAATTTCTAAAATTTTCGAAAATACGAGAAATCCGCGGTTCGGAAGTTCGGAAGGCGGAAAATCCGGAAAAATCCGCCGTTCGCGAACGGGATAAATCCGCGGTGGATCCGGGTTCAGATCCGCGAACCGGCCATACCTACTCTTAAACCAGTCCTGTTCCTTTGCCAAGATGTTAATATTACAATCTTCAAAGGTATGTCCTTTTTCCTTAAGATGCAGGTACACGGCTGAGTCCTGACCAGAGGTTTTGGCTCTTCTATGCTGGGCTATACCATGGTGCAGTTGCTGTTTGGTCTCCCCCACATACAAATCAGAGCATTTCTTGTGTTTAGGTATTGGGTCTTTTGGATGTACCAATTGCTGCCACAGTGTGTTGTTCGGTTTAAAGCAGACAGGGATACGGTGTTTTTTGGAAATTCTTTTTACTTTCTTGGAGACCCCTGCTACATATGGGATGACCATGTTCTTCCTCCTGTCGTGTTTTCCCCTTCACTGCTGGTATTCGTGTTCTTTTCTTTCCTTCTACCCATTTTGACAAAGGCCCAGTCCGGGTACACACAAGTTTTAAGGGCTCCTCTGAGTGGGTTGGACTGGATAGAAATATGTCTTTATTCAACCTCAAATACTACACTATACTATACTACTATACTATGATGTAAAAACTACTTTGGTATACAAAACATAAATAATAGTAAAGAACATTTTGATGATATGTCTGGTCCTGTGTGGGCAGTGGCGTAACTACCGCTCCCGCCACGGACGGTAGTGCAGGGACCTGTGTGAAGGGAGGAGGAAGTCAGGGGCCCAGCCCCCAAACTCACAGGTACGCCCCTGTGTGTGGGGCAGATATAGATATTTTCTTTAAAAAGTATTAGCAAAAAATATTTAAATAACATGTACAAAACATTTTTATTACTGAGGATATCCACCAGAAGCCAATATTTAACATTTACTAAATGTTCATACTTTTGTTTAAAATAAAAGGCATCCTTATTTATATATTGTGGGTATATGACAACTTTTAAGCATAGGCTTTATTCCTATAAATTCTTCACCTTCCATTTTCAATTACATATCCAGTGCCTAGATGGGTACTTAATATAAAATACAATGTGTTATATTCATGATTAAAAAAGATAATTAATTTACATGCAGGACCCATTTAATACCATACTGTTTGTCTCTATACATATTATAAAAATATACTATTATATATTATAGAATAAAATAGTAAAAACAGGGATTTTAATATTAATAATCTTTTTTTTTTTGTATTAACTTGTTTGTTTCCATGGCAACCCAAATGTCTTTGCTGTGAACTTGCCAGCAAGTGGTGATGTACACATTGATGATGTCATTGATGACACCACACATTATAAAGAAACATACTAGGTAAAATTTACTCATCTACAATTCATTAGAGGTGAGTATAACATTTTTGTTGTCCATAATTTAGTCAGTTGATATCAAATGAAAGTAGATAGAATTTTATCATAATAGAAGAGGGCTGTGGGATCGTTCATTAGGTAAAATTATAATTACAAAAAGTGGAAGTGCTACTGATCTGACCAAAACATTAGAACAAAGAAAAAAGATGATTAATGTACATTGCAGGACCCCGTTTAATACCAAACTGTTTACACTAAAACACATGGTAAGAATATACTATTATATACAGTATTATAGAATAAAATAGTAAAAACAGGGATTTTAATTTTAATCATCTATTTTCTTGCATTAATTGCTTGTACCATGGAACCCATTTTTTATTGTCGTTATTTTTCAGTTGATATCAAATCCAATGTAGAATTTCCATAAACAGAAGGGGCTGTGGGATCATTCGATATATTATATATTAATATCCATATTAATCGCTTTGTATTGAGCACAATACAGACACAATGATCACAGCTCGTGGTCTAACACATTCTGCTATTTTCCATCATACTGTCAGTTAAACTGTATTTTTCCCAATATTAATCTAATTTTGTGCTTTCTCACCTCCACGTATAGTCTTTCATAATGAGTTTGAAGTGTTTTAGCCGATGCGCAATGGAGGTAAGGCTGCCTTTTTAAATTAATTGTAGTGTTAAGACATTTTATAATAAAGGGATATTTTGATTTATAGGTACAAATTGATAAATAACCTGTTTCCTTCTAAGGAATATGGAAAGCTAAAAATCAAATCAATAAGTGATGCACCAAAGCAACATCATTTCTCTGTGGCAATTATAAATGGTCCTTACCAGTGGCAATGCTAAAGGGATTTTCCCTATGGTATAAAATAGTAATCTGACGGTACGACTGCAGTACCCTATTCTATTATTTATTTCATCCCATTATTATATGTATTTCAGAATTAGGTTTTTCAGATTTGCTGACCCTTTTTTTCTTTCTCTTTTAAGGAAACCCAAAAGCTGGACCATCCAGCAATTGTTATCCAGGAGGAAGTAAGTAGAAAAGAACATGTGATCAGTTACATTCCAAATGTGACTTTATATTGATTTTCATTCCTCTGAAATTGTCTTGTTTTTCTACCTGTTAATATAAAGACCGATATATCTACTAAGGACAAGATTAGGGGGTTGTAGTTATGTGAATTGTATTTCTAATCAATACACTAGTCAAGAACATCTTGATCATTTTGATACAGTTTTAGGCTGAGGCCACACTGCAACGCACAGGAATCACGCACAAAATCGTGAGCGTTTGCGTGTGTGTTTTGCGCATGCAATTTTGATGTTTTCCATTATGGAAACGTATGTGTTACCAAAACGAGAACAGATGCACAAGCGCATTCGTATTGGAAAATTAATTTTTGCGTTCCCGTGATTTCCATTTTAGCGAAAATCGCTGACGCAATCTTGAATGCAAAACACGCAAAGAACGTGCTAGTGTGGCCTAGCCCTTAGAGTAACGCTGCATACAGACGTGTGGGTGCAACACACAACTAGCTGGTGAATGTCCGTTGCGCCCGAGCATTGGCTTGTGGGCGAACGGTCGGCAGCGATCACACATCTGTTCGTAGCTTAAGAAAATCATATACACCAAACCTAAATTACATTCTTAAATCTTACTGAAGGTGAAGATCGCAAAGCAGTCTAATTGGAAGAGGTTTAAAAAATTCTTCCTTTGTCTGGACTGTTTCCGGCGGAAAAAGAAGGTAAGACCAGTTATTTTTTTAAATAGTTTTAAGATATAATACAATAAACTTTTATAATAATATAACAGTAACATAACCAGTAAAAGGTGAGGCCACAATAATATACGTGGATCTAAACAAACCCATGTAGATCAGACGTTGCAGTAATTTATAACGATTTTCATTTCCCGCTAATTGCATTTAATTTAGATATATTGTTGTATCACTGCCTATGAAATAGAGAGGCCTAATAGTGGTATTGGATATACTGTGACATGACACTTATTTATCCTTATATTGTCTACATGTAGGTATATCATTTAAATCCAACTTTGTATTGTTGTAATTTTATTCTATCCGTCTTTTTACAGTCCCTCAGAAGATAGTAGCACTGCAGCAGATAGAGGCGGAGATGTCTCTCTGGTAAGATCCTCTATTCTACTGCTGGTTTTATCTCTTTTTTCGGGTGTTTTTATAGGTGGAAAACAAATTCGAGACCCAGTGACACTTAATAAAGTGTGATCTATACCCATAGAATGTAATACAAACCCAAATTGAAACATTTTATATACTAATCTTCATAAACTGACAATGAATGGGTTATTGTGGTCATTGATGTTCTATAGTAGGGAGGCTGAGAAACTGATATATCTTTTTACTCTTCCCTGCCCAATAATCAAGTTAGTAAGAATGTTTGATTAAATACACAGAGATACATAACTGTCCTCCACACATATCGAACAATGTTTCTAAGAATGTATAGACCCTGCAGACTAATAATGGTGAATGTCTTTTTACAGTCCTCACAGAAGATAGTAGCCACTTGCAGCAGATAGAAGGCGGAGATGTCTCTCTGGTAAGATCCTCTCATTCTAACTGTTGGTTTTATTGGCACATTATTATTTAATATTTATTTACACCTCCGTATTTATATTTATTGTGACTGGTGATTATTTTATATAATAAAACTCTCATTTACCTATCCCAAAAGCACAAGTGATGGAAATGTCGTCGTGTGAGTGACGTAAGTAGAGAGAATCATATTATTCAGTATTTAAATTTGTATATAAAACTTTTTTGAAATTTTGGCAAACATCTGTTACGTCTGAGGCAGTATGCAAACACACTATTTGTTTAGACTAAAAATCCTTTAATGTGCAGGGACTTATATATAAAACAATCTACAATCATCACTGCCTCTACTCAAGTAAAAGTAATGACAAGGATAATGCTAGTGGGCTATTACACTCTCCAGCATATATATGCAAAAAAAAACACCAGCATATTACAGCCCGCTAGTCCAGTCATGTAAGTAAACAAAGTACACTCTGGGAGATGGCCAGTGGTTAAAAACAGGGCAGTTGGGACGTGTTTCTTTCTATGACAAACTGTCCGGAGCTTCTCAGTCATGCTGCTCTCATCCCATGAATAATGGGGCATTATTTCAAATATAAAAACTTTATAAGTCTCCTGGCTGTTTCCAATCAATAATTCTTTAAGTAAGAAAGAGCAAACTATCTGTTACATTTTTTTAAACAATACATAATACAGTTATTTATTGATCTATACTATAATACAAATGACATTGGACAGAGTATATATAAGGCAGCAGAACAGACATCCTTTACTTTAGAGCATTATAGTCCATAAAATGGTAGGCACTCGGCTCGACCGAACAAAACTCTGTAATGTCGGTCGGTTGGGCCGATTATTGTATGGTGTGTACCCAGCTTACACAGATAAACTTCTGCACCACTTATTGAACAAACCCATAATGTAGTAGTAAGAATGAAGATGTAAAAAAATTACATTTCTTCTTCAGGATTTCAAAATGTCTGCAGTGCCGGTCATCGATGAATTACAAATAGAACAGAAGAAATCAGTAAGTTTAAATTTACATAACTTACAAAGATCACAAAATTGTTTTTCCCCCACTCCATTTGATGGTTTGTTGGTAAAAAACCCAGCACTAGGCACAAGCGTGACATAGTCACAATCCTGCAGCCCACCGCTTAGCCTTTTTGATTTTGGCCCAGCAGTAGGCCACTCAAACACACCACATGTGGCAAGGCCTGTGTTTGATAGGTGCAATGCTCTCCACCCCTACCCTAGGGGTCACAATATTCCAATAAATGAAAATGAGAGAAGTACACTATATAAGTGTCTAATTCTTTATTTGCAAAGTGTACAACGTTTCGGGGCTCAGCAGTCCCCTTCCTGAATTCTACAGCTGACTGGTTTTGGGTCAAATACTCAATGACATTATTTGTAATGCTGCATGGTTGTATGTTTTGTAACTATAGTTAAATATTTTGTATTAAAACTGCTAACAACTTTCTTTTTTTTTAAGGAATCATCAGATTGTTCCTGGACTGAGACAGTAAGTGAAAAAAAATGAGACCAAAAAATAATGAGACAAAATAGTGTTGGGAGTTACCAGAAAAAATATAGTTAAAAACTTACAGGCTTATTCAATAAGAGGTAGAAATTCTTCCCCTGTTCTTAGTCTGCAGCAACCAATCAAATGTTATCAAATGTTTTCTAACTGTAGTAGACCAGTAAAAAGGGATCATCTAATTATTTGAAGCAAACTATCAGCACGGGCAAAATTATTAAATAAGCCTTTTAATTTTTAAATTACACATTGGTGGCACCGGCAGAAGTGCGGAAGTCCAAGAGACATAGGTATGCCTCTACGGATGGAAGTGGGGCATCATTTCAATATAATAAAACTTTATAAGTCTCCTGGCTGTTGTTTTGAGCAAATACATAATACAGTTATATATTGATCTATACATATAATACAAAGACATTGGACAGAGTATATATAAGGCAGCAGAACAGACATCTTTACTTTAGAGCATTATAGTCCATAAAAGGTAGGCATTCGGCTAACCAAAAACACTGAAATGTCGGGTTAGCCGATTATTGTATGGGGTACCAGCTTTACACAGACTGAACAACACTTTGAAAACCAAACAAAAATTGTTTTAATTTTTGTACAAAACCCCATAAGTAGTAGTAAGAATGAAATATTAAAAAAAAATACATTTCTTCTTCAGGATTTCAAATGTCTGCAGTGCCGGTCATCGATCAATTACAATAGAACAGAAGAAATCAGTAAGTTTACATTTACATAACTACAAAGATCACAAATGTTTTTCCCCCACTCCATTAGATGGTTTTGTTGTAAAATATTTAGAGAAAAAAAACACTTTGAAAAGGGGATTAGACTAAATTAACCTGAGCATCAGAAGCTTATTACATCTATGACTTGTGGCTCTCGCCAAATTTTTCCACTTGTGGTAAAATAGTGAAGGCTGTATGTAACTAAAAATATAAACTATAATATCGCTACAGGATTTATTTGGTTTGATATTGTAAAAAGAAATATAGAAAAATTACAGAGAGCCACAATTGTAAAATTTTACAGTGAGTTTAAACTTTAAAAAGTTAGCACAACTTTAGATAGGAATTGCAATAGGTCTTAGGAAAGTTCCTAACACAGCTGCGTAAGAATTTAATTTAGCGATTCCATTAAAATCATACAGGGGGTAGACTTAATTAAAGGACAACTAAGCCACAGAACAACACTGAACCAGAAGGCAGAACACCTTGATATATAAGCCAGTAATCAGTGTCTTACCTCTCATTTGATATGGGCGCTGGGAAATTTACCTAAATAACATATGGTTTTGCTTAACATCACAGCATTCTAATGTCACACAGTTGGTCAATGACCATTCTGTTCTGCCCATGCTCAGTCATTAGCTATGGCAGAAATTCTACAGTTGGTCACACCCATCCAATAATCTCTAGCCAATCCTTTATGGGGCAGATAAAGCAAGGAAGCATGGGACTGAGGTCAGGAGGTGTGTCTGACACTGCACATACACACAGATACAGTAATTCAGTTCTTAACAGGCTTACATTTATTTTAATACCATTTACTGAAGTCATATTATATAGCTTATTGTGTTTTTAGGGGGGTTTGTTTCAGATTCTGGAGTGTAAAAAAATGGATTTAGTTCTCCTTTAAGCTGAGCCTTAAGAGCAATGTTAAAAAAAGGGAACCCAATGCACTTGTGGCTCTCAAAATAATCTTTTGTTTTGTTAACATCCTAAAGTAATTGTGTGCAACTAGAAGTTCTAATTATATCTAATGAATTAAGGGACAGACAGGGTTAGGAAGAAATAGGACTTTAATGTAAAATTGGTCAATAACAAAGGACAATATTTAAAGCACAAGTGTCAAACTCAAGGCCAGCGGCCTGAATCCGAACATTTAGACCCCCCCCCGGTGAATGTACAGCATCCAAGACTTACTACACTGCTATCCATTGTGCAGTCTCAAGTAACGGTGTAAATATAGATCTGCCTGCTAGATACCTGGATCAAAAACTTTTAAACAGCTCACGGGGTAACTATACTAAGATAGATGCGACCAGCTGTTATAGTTATGATGTCGCTGGGACTGACAAATGGATGCAGAGTAGTAAGGCTTGGAATCAGTCACCGCTGTAACAGCTGATTGCGTAAGTAACCGGCACTGGGGAGGGAGGCGTGACAAAGGGCCTTCCATTGGAGTTGGCTATTCCATTACAACACAAGAGAGTAAGGTCGGCGTTCCATATTAGCACATGATCACGCCATAGGCAGAGGACCTAGCCAAACAATGTGCTTCCCACCTTTTTCCCTGCCAAAGACCCAGCACTAGGCACATTGCAGTCAAATCCTGCACCTGCTAATAAAAAAAAAATTCAGCCCACGCTTAGCCTTTTGATTCTAGCCCAGCAGTAGGTCACTCAAACACTAAATGTGGCAAGGCCGTGTGTGTAATAGGTGCAATGCTCTCCACCCCTACCCTAGGGTCACAATATTCCAATAAATGAAAACTGAGAGAAAGTCACTATATAAGTGTCTATCTTATTTGCAAAGTGTACAACGTTTCGGGGCTCAGCAGTCCCCTTCCTGAATTCTACAGCTGACTGGTTATGGGTCTAATACTCAATGACATTATTTGTAATGCTGCATGGTTGTATGTTTGTAACTATAGTTAAATATTTTGTATTAAATGCTAACAAACTTTCTTTTCTTTAAGCAATCATCGGATTGTTCCTGAATGAGACAGTAAGTGAAAAAAATTAATTAGACACAATTAAAGAAAGAGACAAAATAGTGTTGGGAGTTACTAGAAACACTAAAGTTAAAACTTACAGGTTATCCAATAAGAGGTTCAAAATTTTCCCTGCTGTTAATCTGCAGCAACAATCAGATGTTATCAAATGTTTTCTAACTGTAGTAGACCAGTAAAAAGGAATCATCTAATTGGGTGAAGCAAATTATCAGCTTGGGCAAAATTATTAAAGCCTTATTAATTTAAATATAGATGGGATCCATTAGAGCTGATAACCCCCATAGTTCCATTGTCAATCTGTGGCACTTTATGTGATTGGGAAAGAAGGCTGAAATATTCAACTTTCTAACCATTAACGTTTTTTGTTTTTTTTAGGTCAGAAAAGTTCCTGGGGTATTGGAAGGAAGTAGAAAGCAAAAGTGTAACATATAGTTACCCTTTAGAGACTAAAAAATATCCTACTATTTAATTTCCTACAACCACATACATTAGTGATGTTATGCAAAAGCAAAAATGTAATGGACCCCTTGTACATGAGTGTAACAACAGGGCCCTGGCCCTCTGCAGGCTTGGAGGCTGGGTTCCTGACACACTCCCACCCCTTGCCCAATCAGCTTTTTTAAACAGCTGATCACCATGTCCTCTGGTAAACATAACTTGGTAAAAATAACCCTGGTAATCAGAATCCTTTTATACATAATAAATACATGGAGAATAATCAACTCTTTTACCATTTATAATTCTTGAGCACTGTATAGGATTGTTAGATGGCAATGCACCAGTCTTTACATGTTTTAGGCACTCTACCCTTCCCATGTATCTGTATGTTACTCACCTAACTAGAGTGTAGCTCTATGGGGCAGGGACCTCTTTCTTATGTTACATGTTTCAAGCACTTGTATATTTTAGGACACACATACTTATTTATTTATATTTGTCCCCCTTGTACAGCTTTTTTTATTCTAATATTTACAGCGATGCGTCCCCAAGTGGCGATATATAAATAACATATACCTACATACAAACATATATACATTTGATGATTTCTTTTCCCTATAGTTATCTTTATTTATTTATATTATTTTTATACTATTGTTTATTATTATAATTTTTTTAGGATCCCAGAACAGATTAGAATCTTTGGAACTCATCGCGTTGGAGGATATGGAAAGTCTATAAAGTAAGTTTCTCTAATAATATCTAATTCAAATATTTGTTTATAGAGCCATAAATTAAATAAAGACACTAAAGCCGCAAACAGCACTAAACAATTTGATATAAAAGCAGCAATCTGTAATCTCACCTTCATTTTGATGTAGTTGCTGGAAAATTTACTTTAAATTTACAATGAGGTTGTGGGTCATTCCCAGCATTCCAGTTTTGCACAGTGTGGTCATTAACCACTGTGTACTTTGCACATGCCCAATCCAAAACTATTCGGAACTTGTTACAGCAGGTCACACCTACTAGTAGTCTCTAACCAATCCTGGAACAGTCCATATAGACAGGGAATCATGTGTGGCCAGATAGTTCGCATTCACACTGTTTTTCAATTTCTTCAGAACATTGTTTTTCTTACAAAGTGGCAAGTACAGATTATTGGTATCTATTATGGTGGATTCTTTCAGGTATGGAGTATAAAAATGTTGGTTAAGTTCTCCTTTAAAATAAAAATCACTGCAAAACTTTTCTCTTACAGAGCCGATATAAAGACAGGAACAAGAAATAGCCGTAAAAATCTCCAATTTTAGAACGGTAAGGTCTGTTTGCCTGTCCTGTTAATCTGCTGCAACAATCAGATGTTATCAACTGCAGTAAACCCATTAATAGCTAATATATGATTGGTTGATGCAAATTTTTAGCATAGGAACTAGATTGACGTATGTGCTTAATTCAACTTTCATTACTATGTTACTATGGTAAGGCGATTGCAGTTTTGCCAAAGATGCTCCATGTCTTAAGAAACATTTTTTTACTTAAATCTTATAATGAACGTATGAATCCCATAATGGAAATGTAATGTAATGGGGATGGTTTTAAAATTAGTTTTATAGTAGCTTTTTCAATTCCTATTCAATTTACAGGGGTGGGATTTTAGAATTTATTGGTGTTTTTAGAAGGGATATTTTCAGATGCTGGGAAAACAAATTTGGGGTTTACTTTTAAAGTATGCAATTTTAAATGATTATAAAATGTGTATGTCTTCCTGATACTGTATAATATTTAGAAGTTTGGTAATGTAGGAACTTAATCGTTTATTGGTTTTTAAAATCAGATTAAAGAATTAGATGAAGGCTTCTTGCTAAAAAAGCTTCCACCACAGCAATATCACTTCGGGACTGGAAGCCTTCACACATTATGACTTGGAGACACACTTGAGACGTCAGGGTAAGAAACATATCAATATACTTGGTTATGTAGTATAGCCAAATGAGGGATCTCTCCTTCATATACTGATAGAAAAATGTAATTAATGTGACCATAACCTTTTACAGTAATCTAGGGATGGGTTTTAGGTTCTTTACGAACCCGGCTTTGATTGAAAACCGTCAGTTTCAAAGTTCTGCGGAACTTTCCCTAAACTGAAAAACTTTTTGAAAAACTTAAACATTTTTGATGGGTTTTATCAATTATTCAATAATTCAAGGTTATCAATAAAAGTCCTTAACGTTAAAAATGGTGCTAATTTGCCCCACCAATCAGATGTTAGCTTCAAATGTTAAATAAGATCTGATTGGTTGGGGCAAAATTAGCACCATTTAAACGATAAGAACTTTTATGAATCTCCTGATTATTTTTTAAAATTCTTCATAGACTTTTCAGTCTGTCGAGGATCCTGACTAGAGAGTTTTAAGCTTTGTTCCGTTTTCGAATTTACAACATCTCGGAAAAATCCAAAAATAGAAAACAGAACGTACTTTTGAGGGTTCCTAAAGCATTTTGTACAAAGTGATTTGTTATCGTGATTGAAATGGTTGACGGTCTAATTGAATATTTCTTATTTTCTGTAGATAATAATGGAGTATGTAATGGAGGCTCCTAGTAGATCCCTAAACATGCAGTATTCACTCTACGAATGCTATTTCAAGGAGCAATGGATACAATATGTTTCGAGGGAGATACTGCAGGGTAAGGCCATCAAACTATTTTCTCATTCAAGAATATGGAAGGTGTTTTAAAATTTATTGCAATTATAAATTGTTAAGCTACCAAAGTTTTATTGATAAAAGTATTTCAGTACTAGGATTCCGTATGATCTAACGTATCATTATAAGAATAGCAAATGTTATTATTATCTCCATAGGGATGTTTTACCTCCACACAATGAACATCGCACACAGAGACATTAAAGGACATAACAATCCTGTTTACCGCGATGGTGGAGTAAAATCGGTAAGAATAATACAGTCTTTTAATGAAACAGCTTCATGATTATCCAACTTAAGCAGACCTGCACTTGTAGACTTTACCTCCGATATCCCAAGTTACAGTCCCACACAATTATTTTGCAGTCAGGTAAACTGACAAGCCACCATTTTTTTCATTTTAAACGTGGACATGTACTTTGAATATTAACGATATATCAATCATGCAATTGACATGATATTGCAATCACATTTTAGTTGTTTTTTATTAGACTCACATTGGCTATTTATAATTGGAAGAACTTTATAGGTCTAACTTTATTTTGCCCCCTAGCTAACAAAATGAAATGTGTTACAATAACTGAATGTCTGTGTATATTTTACTAATTATCCATTGTAACAATGTATGTCGTGTAATCACAGCTGATTTGGTTGGCCATACATTCAATGGCCCAGAAGATAAAAGCAGCGATGGTGGGGCCAACTACATACTGGATGGCACCAGAAGTACTCGCGTGTTTCAAATGACACCAGCACAGGATACAATGTTTGGTAAGTTACAGATTTAATTAATTATATTGACCACTATATTGCTTTTTGTTTTATTTAGGTGGGTTAATATATCGCTGGATAAGAAATCTCAGTTTACTTTACAGGAATAATGATTTGAAAATGAACATATTAATGTTTTGCACTAGTCTAAACTAACAAGTTTTAGTGAAATTTGCGACTTAGATCTTATCACTTTCTTTTATGGTAATAGCAATTTAGTTAGGTCACAAGTGGATGTGGTTAAAATTTCCTTACAGTAAAATATATTCATCCTATCAGAATAGTTGGACATTTCTTGTGGAAACAAAATAGATTTGGGATCCCTGACCTGATATATCTTCTGATGCATGTGGAAAGCCTATCTATGCTTGCCCTACCCTAGGGGAATACCCTAGAACCATCCCCAGATCGCTTGGATATTTGGGAGGCATGGCCTGGCACTTTAAACTTTTCCTATATCTAATATTTCTCTTTTGTAGTGTGACATCTGGTCATATGGTATAACCATAATAGAGATGGCTGAAGGATGCCCACGTAAGTAAACTTCGCTATTTAAAAAAAATAACCAAAAAAGACACATACTGACACAATGACATATGTAAGGAACCATTTAAAATGAGCACTGTAAATACAAACTTTGTTACTGGATAGCTGTGGCTTTAAAAACTAAAGGTTTATGTTGTTCTAGCACCTTTCCATACCCTACCTTTAATGCCTGAAAATTTCTCGTCTTCTCCTCCTGTATAATCTCGTTTTAAGCCCGTCCCATGAGAGTCTTGAAATCCCTTTGTCACACATTTTGTTTGCAGACCCACACACCTGCGTCAAAAGAAACACAAATAATTTGAAATAATATTCGTACCCCCACTCAACATAGAGGTGCTTCTGTATCTCTACATTATCAAACAAGTCGGACATTTTTAAATCACGCTTCCGCTGTTTTTACCGTAGATTTTCTTGTTATTAATTCAATTAATTATAAAGATTCTTATGATTTTGCTTTTACAAACTTTTAGCTTTGCGACAACATTCTGCCAAAACAGCAGAAGATCTGATGTTAATGGGGAAGACCAATGCTAAGGTCTCCTTCATCATGGTGAGTAATTCTCGTGTTTGAAAGGTATTTTTATAGACGTCTACTTATATTGATATACTGATATTTAGAGACTGCCACAAAAAACATATACCCACTGATAATTGGTTATTTTTATAGCAATTAATGTTTCATTTTTATTCAAGGTTATGAAGAATTTAACAACTCCTGGAGTTGTGCCTTGCCAAAATTCCACAAGAAAGGGCCCAGCGGCGATACTCCTGGACCACAAATTTTTACAGGAGCAGCCAAGGATAACATGGCCAGAAACTCTGTAACTGGACTCGGTTAAAATGAGGAATCGTACTTAAAGGTTTGGAAGTTTAGATAAACAATGTTTGTTTGTTAAAATACAGATTGTGTGGTAGGAGAATTATAATACAGTAATTGGCGGTTTTATGGCTCCTCCCACAGTTATTATCTCTTGTGATTCTTCCATCTATAAAATTGCAGAACATATGTTAATGAAGGAGGAGCTAATAATAGGCATTTACAATGAGTAGAATTCTCCTTTTATAGGATACCAGAAAAAGGAAAAAAAAAAAAATTCCATTTTTTAACAGTAGAAAATAATGACCTGTTCCTGTAGTTAAAGGGTCTATGACCTGGAAGCATTAATGTTAAATTAGATCTTTATTGTTTTAGTTTTGTTTTTTAGGAGCTGGCTAAAATGCTAGATCCTATCCTCAACCCCAGATAGACCATACAAAGGGAAGATCTTCTGAAACGGAGTAGGTCCCATCTAAGGCTGTGTTCACACCATGTAATTTTTATAAAACTGTGTTATAGTCGATTGGCCGAAAAAATTGCATGCTTTTTGGCGCCCCAACCAATTATCCAAAAACTGACAAATGGGCGAACGGACACGACCAGAAAACCAAGGGACGATCGCAAGGTCTCTATGGACTGCAGCTTGGTGCTGCTGCTGATTTGGCGCTAATGATAGTCCTTTGTCCTGGGCAACAGGTCGGAAATCCTAATTGGTCGGTCGGGATAAAGGATCTAATGGTGTAGCAGCTTAAGGGATATAACATAGTGGGGGTTGCGAACTTCTGCTCTGCTGATACCTAGGGATGAGAAATAACCATTTTAATGTCTCAATCTGGTTAAGAGTAGGTAAGGAGTTAAATTAACCTTTTTGTAGAGGTCTCAGTCATTACCAGTCCTAGTGTGATTCCAAGTGTGTCTTTCAATGTCTTGATTTGTAAATCTATGTTTTTATAAAAGTGGATATAGAGAAGAAGATAAACATGAGAATGTGGGATAAACCCTGCAATAGAGGAAGAGAATATGGAAGAAGAAGATAGAGACAATTGGTATTGGAACCCAAGATGAGAATAGGAGAGGAAGATAAAGAGATCAGTATTGGGACCAGATGAGACAGAGGAAGATTCAGATGAAAATAAGAATAAGGGTGAAGAAATGAGTAACCAAATCCACTAGACTCCAAAAAGCCTGGAAATAAACCTGGAAAAATGGTATGCTCAGCAGGGCTCAATGTAAAGGCTGGGAGCAAGATTTGCTCTACATAAGGGAAATCTTCAAAATAACCTCACCCACATAAAGGTGAGTAAAATAATTTAGTTATTTGCCTCTGAAAAATAGCTATAGTGGGAAGAATAGACAATTTAGGGCTGAGCAATAAAGTTTCCTGTAATTAATTTGATCAACCAATCAGATGTTATCTAAACTTTAGTGACCCAGAAAAAAAAATGTAACACCATGATGTGCTGAATCAAATAAAAAGTGCAGGAAATGCTTCTTGTTGCAATCTGAAGGTGTGGCTGAAAATTCTTGCAGTTCTCTTTTAAGCTAGATAATAATTGTATAGAACTAGGAAAGATTTTAATTTTATCTTATATACTAACCTAGGGCTGTAAATATGCATGCGGGGGTGGGGTAGAGCGCGAGGTGCATGCGCCTCTGGGATTGCTAGTATTACACATGATAAGAATTGGATGTGTTCTAATATTCTTTTTTTTATGTAGAAAAGTAATGCAGCAATAATAATGAGAAACAGACTGGAAGAGCAGAGATATGCAAAAGGAGAGAAGAGAGAAGAGCAGCCAAAGAAACGAATGCATTCAAAATAAATACATAAATATATAAATAAGTGGTGTATCATGAAAATATCAAGTGCTTGAAACATGTAACATGATGAAACAGGTTCCCTGCCCAGTAGAGCTTACAATCTAATTTAGGTGGGTTGGTAACATACAGATAAATAGGAAAGGGTAAAAGTGCAATGTAAGAACTGGTGTTCTTATGCTATGCTGTGCTCAGAGAGATAGGATGGAGTGGTTAGATTTAAAACTTGTTATTGAGGTTTCTTGACAAAAAGAGAGGGGAATAGATGTCAGATTATTGGCCACACGAGAAAAAAGTTTTAAGGCGAGAGGAGGCGGGTGGTGAGGGGGGTCTGTATAAGAGAGGTTCTGTGATGAGCGGAGAGCGGGGTGAGATTTTTAAATGTTGAGAAGGATTTTGTAGATAATGAGTTAGTATAGTTTAGTACAGTATAGTATTAAGTTTGATATAAAGAGATACATCCATCTAGTCCAACCCATCTAGCAATATCCCTCTTTCTGCCTAACTGTTGATCCAGAGGAAGAGAAAAAAAAACACCAAATTATGAGGGGGAAAAAGGTCCTTGGTGTCCCTCTGACATGTTCTATTGGGGAACAATGCCCAGATAGTTTATTGTATGGCCCGTTAATGTATTTATACACGGTAAATCATATCCCCCACGCAAGTGCCTTTCTCCAGCGTACATAACTGTAACTTTTCCAGTCTTCTTCTTCCTATTTCAAGCTCCCCAATCCCCTTATTCATTTAGTTGCCCTTCTCTGAACCCTTTCCATTTCAAAGATGTCTTTTGTGTACACAGGGATTCAAAATTGCTCTGCATATTCCAAATGAGGCTTAACCAATGCTGTTTGTAAAGAGAGAGAATTACATTTTCCTCCTTGAATCAAACCTCTCTTTATACAAGACAATACCCTGCTGGTCTGGTGTTGCCCGCCTGCACTTCTTTCTAACCTTTAATTTTGTTATGCCACCAAAACGACTCCAAGACCCGTTCTCAACAGGGATTCAACTTTAACACACAGCCGTTTATAGTTAGAAGTAAGCACAAGGATTTTTAAGTCCACAGGCATCACCTTAACAATTTATCAACATTGAATCTCATCATCGCCACTTAAGAAGCCCATGTGACAAATCTATCAGATCCCCCGCACAACGATTGCGCACCTCCTCGAAGTTTTAATTGGCCGACAAAGTTTTGTGTCACGGGCAAACACCAGGAAGAACCTTGCTGACAATAGCCCTACTTCCCAAAATCATAATAAATAGATTCAATAGGAAAGCGACCCAACAACAGAAAACCTGTGGCGCCCACCCACTTATCACTTAAGGTCCATAAATGATCGAAGCCAAATTTACAAAAAACTACTTCTGCATACTATTCATATACCAATTTTCCTAATCCATATGGTACAAGGTGACCCACACCCATACACAAAGACCTCAGCTTATACATTAGTCGCCAAGGGGGACTTTTGTTTAAAAACCTTTTGCCAAAATCCAAGGTAAACTACATCTTATTGTATGCAGATTCCTAAATTTCTAACTTATTCTCATCATGAAATCCAACAAACTTTAGTTTTGGAACAAGTTTCTATCCCAATGTGCTTCCCACCTTTTCCCTGCCAAGACCCAGCACTAGGCACATTGCAGTCACAATCCTGCACCTGCTAATAAAAAAAAATTCAGCCCACCGCTTAGCCTTTTTGATTCTAGCCCAGCAGTAGGTCACTCAAACACTACATGTGGCAAGGCCTGTGTTTAATAGGTGCAATGCTCTCCACCCCTACCCAAAAAAATTAATTAGACCAATTAAAGAAAGAGACAAAATAGTGTTGGGAGTTACTAGAAACACTAAAGTTAAAAACTTACAGGCTTATCCAATAAGAGGTTCAAAATTCTTCCCCTGCTGTTAATCTGCAGCAACCAATCAGATGTTATCAAATGTTTTCTAACTGTAGTAGACCAGTAAAAAGGAATCATCTAATTGGTTGAAGCAAATTATCAGCTTGGGCAAAATTATTAAAGCCTTATTAATTTAAATATAGATGGGATCCATTAGAGCTGATAACCCCCATAGTTCCATTGTCAATTCTGTGGCACTTTATTGTGATTGGGAAAGAAGGCTTGAAATATTCAACTTTCTAACCATTAACGTTTTTTGTTTTTTTTAGGTCAGAAAAGTTCCTGGGGTATTTGAAGTAAGTAGAAAGCAAAAGTTAACATATAGTTACCCTTTAGAGACTAAAAATATCCTACTATTGAATTTCCTACAACCACATACATTAGTGATGTTATGCAAAAGCAATAAATGTAATGGACCCCTTGTACATGAGTGTAACAACAGGGGCCCTGGCCCTCCTGCAGGCTTGGAGGCTGGGTTCCTGACACACTCCCACCCCTTGCCCAATCAGCTTTTTTTAAACAGCTGATCACATGTCCTCTGTAAACATAATCCTTGGTAAACATAAACCCTTGGTAATCAGAATCCTTTTATACATAATAAATACATGGAGAATAATCAACTCTTTTACAATTTATAATTCTTGAGCACTGTATAGGATTGTTAGATTGGCAATGCACCAGTTCTTACTATGGCACTTCTACCCTTCCCTATGTATCTGTATGTTACTCACCTAACTAGAGTGTAAGCTCTATGGGGCAGGGACCTCTTTTCTTACGTTACATGTTTCAAGCACTTGTATATTTTAGGACACACATACTTATTTATTTATATTTTTGTCCCCCTTGTACAGCTTTTTTTATTCTAATATTTTACAGCGATGCGTCCCCAAGTGGCGATATATAAATAAACATATACCTACATACAAACATATATACATTTGATGATTCTTTTTCCCTATAGTTATCTTTATTTATTTATATTATTTTTATACTATTGTTTATTTATTATAATTTTTTTAGGATCCCAGAAACAGATTAGAATCTTTGGAACTCATCGGCGTTGGAGGATATGGAAAGGTCTATAAAGTAAGTTTCTCTAATAATATCTAATTCAAATATTTGTTTATAGAGCCATAAATTAAATAAAGACAACTAAAGCCTCAGAACAGCACTAAACAATTTGATATAAAAGCAGCAATCTGTATCTCACCTTTCATTTTGATGTAGTTGCTGGAAAATTTACTTTAAATTTACCATGAGGTTGTGTGTCATTTCCCAGCATTCCAGTTTTGCACAGTGTGGTCATTAACCACTGTGTACTTTGCACATGCCCAATCCTAAACTATTTCAGGAACTTGTTACAGCAGGTCACACCTACTAGTAGTCTTTAACCAATCCTGGAACAGTCCATATTAGACAGGGAATCATGTGTGGCCAGATAGTTCGCATTCACACTGTTTTCAATTTCTTCAGAACATTTGTTTTTCTTACAAAGTGGCAAGTTACAGATTATTGGTATTCTATTATGGTGGATTCTTTCAGATTATGGAGTATAAAAATGTTGGTTAAGTTCTCCTTTAAAATAAAAATCACTGCAAAACTTTTCTCTTACAGAGCCGATATAAAGACCAGGAACAAGAAATAGCCGTAAAAATCTCCAATTTTAGAACGGTAAGTGTCTGTTTGCCTGTCCTGTTAATCTGCTGCAACCAATCAGATGTTATCTAACTGCAGTAAACCCATTAATAGCTAATATCTGATTGGTTGATGCAAATTTTTAGCATCTGACTAGATTGACGTATGTCTTAATTCAACTTTCATTACTATGTTACTATGTGTAAGGCGATGCAGTTTTGCAAAGATGCTCATGTCTTAAGAAACATTTTTTTACATTAAATCTTTATAACTGAACGTATGATTCCCATAATGGAAATGTAATGTAATGGGTGATGGTTTTAAAATTAGTTTTATAGTAGCTTTTTCAATTCCTATTCTATTTACAGGGGTGGGATTTTAGAATATATTGGTGTTTTTAGAAAGGGATATTTTCAGATGCTGGAGTAAACAAATTTGGGTTTACTTCTTAAAGTAGCAATTTAAATGATATAAAATGTGTATGTCTTCCTGATACTGTATAATATTTAGAAGTTTGGTAATGTAGGAACTTAATCGTTTATTGGTTTTTAAAATCAGATAAAAGAATTAGATGAAGGCTTCTTGCTAAAAAGCTTCAACCACAGCAATATCACTTCGGGACTGGAAGCCTTCACACATTATGACCTTGAGACACACCTTGAGACGTCATGGGTAAGAAACATCTCAATATACTTGGTTAATGTAGTAATAGCCAAATGAGGGATCTCTCCTTCATATACTGATAGAAAATGTAATTAATGTGACCATAACCTTTTACAGTAATCTAGGGATGGGTTTTAGGTTTTTTACGAACCCGGCTTTGATTGAAACCGTCAGTTTCAAAGTTCTGTGGAACTTTCCCTAAACTGAAACTTTTTGAAAAACTTAACATTTTTGATGGGTTTTATCAATTATTCAATATTCAAGGTTATTCAATAAAAGTCCTTAACGTTAAAAATGGAGCTAATTTTGCCCCAACCAATCAGATGTTAGCTTTCAAATGTTAAATAAGATCTGATTGGCTGGGGCAAAATTAGCACGATTTTAAACGATAAGAACTTTTATTGAATCTCCCTGATTATTTTTTAAAATTCTTCATAGACTTTTAAATCTGTCGAGGATCCTGACTAGAGATGTTTTAAGCTTTGTTCCGTTTTCAAATTTACGCATCTCAGAAATAATCCAAAAATATGAAAACAGAACGTACTTTTGAGGGTTCCTAACGCATTTTGTACAAAGTGATTTGTTATCGTGATTGAAATCTGTTGACGGTCTAATTGAATATTTCTTATTTTCTTGTAGATAATAATGGAGTATTGTAATGGAGGCTCTCTAGTAGATCTCCTTAACACGCAGTATTCACTCTACAAATGCTATTTCAAGGAGCAATGGATACAATATGTTTCGAGGGAGATACTGCAGGTAAGGCATCAAACTATTTTCTCATTCAAGAATATGGAAGGTGTTTTAAAATTTATTGCAATTATAAATTGTTAAGCTACCAAAGTTTATGATAAACGTATTTCAGTACTAGGATTCCGTATGATCTAACGTATCATTATAAGATATAGCAAATGTTATATATTTATCTCCATAGGGACTGTTTTACCTCCACACAATGAACATCGCACACAGAGACATTAAAGGACATAACATCCTGTTTACCGTCGATGGTGGAGTAAAAATCGGTAAGAATAATACAGTCTTTTAATGAACAGCTTCATGATTTATCCAACTTAAGTCGGACCTGCACTTGCTAGACTTTACCTCCGATATTCCAAGTTACAGTCCCACACAATTATTTTGCAGTCAGGTAACTGACAAGTCACCATTTTTTTTCATTTTAAACGTGGACATGTACTTTGAATATTTAACGATATATCAATCATTGCATGACATGATATTGAAATCACATTTTAGTTGTTTTTTTATTAGACTCACATTGGCTATTTTATAATTGGAAGAACTTTATAGGTCTAACTTTCATTTTGCCCCATAGCTCCCAAAATGAAATGTGTTACAATAACTGAATTGTCTGTGTATATTTTACTAATTATCCATTGTAACAATGTATGTCGTGTAATCACAGCTGATTTTGGTTTGGCCATACAATTCAATGGCCCAGAAGATAAAAGCAGCGATGGTGTGGGCACTACATACTGGATGGCACCAGAAGTACTCGCGTGTTCAAATGACACCAGCACAGGATACAATGTTAGGTTCTGGTAAGTTACAGAATTAATAATTATATTGACACCATATATTGCTTTTTGTTTTTATTTAGGTGGGTAAATATATCGCTGGATAAGAAATCTCAGTTTACTTTACAGGAATAATGATTTGAATGAACATATTAATGTTTTGCACTAGTCTAACTAACAAGTTTTAGGAGAATTTGCGACTTAGATTATCACTTTCTTGTTATGTGCTATGACTTATTGTTACTTGTTCCGTATGTTACGCCCTTATGTTTGGGCAATCTGGTAAAAGAGAAGGAAAGTATCTGGATGAAAATTGGTAAATAGCAATTTAGTTAGGTCACAAGTGGATGTGGTAAAATTTCCTTACAGTAAATATATTCATCCTATCAGAATAGTTGGACATTTCTTTGTGATACAAAATAGATTTGGGATCCCTGACCTGATATATCTTCTGGGATGCATGGAAACCTATCTATGCTTGCCCTACCCTAGGGGAATACCCTGAAACCATCCCCAGACTGCTTGGATATTTGGGAGGCATGGCCTGGCCTTTAAACTTTTCCTATATCTAATTATTTTCTCTTTTGTAGTGTGACATCTGGTCATATGTATAACCATAATGAGATGGCTGAAGGATCCCACGTAATAAACTTTCGTCGTGTTAAAAAATAACCCCAAAAAGACACATACTGACACAATGAAATATGTAAGAACCATTTAAAATGAGCACTGTAAATACAACTTATTGTTACTGGATGCTGGTGGCTTAAATTAAAGGTTTTCATGTTGTTCTAGCACCTTTCCATACCCTACCTTTACTGCCTGAAAATTTCTGTCTTCCTCCTCCTGTATAATCTCGTTTTTAGCTCCGTCCCCATGAGAGTCTTGAAATCCCTTTGTCACACAATCACTTTTTTCTGTTTGCAGCCCACACACCTGCGTCAAAGAAACACATAATTTGAAATAATATTCGCTACCCCCCCATCAACATAGAGGTGCTTCTGTCTCCTTACATTCAAACAAGTCGGACATTTAAATCAAGCTTCCTGTGTTTTTACCGTAGATTTTCTTTGTTTATTATTCAAATTATTATAAGATTTTCTTATGATTTTTGTTTTTACAACTTTTAGCTTTGCGCAACATTCTGCAAAAACAGCAGAAGATCTGATCGTTAATGGGGAAAGACCAATGCTAAGGTCTCCTTCATCATGGTGAGTAATTCTCGTGTTTGAAATTTATTTTTATAGACGTCTACTTATATTGATATACTGATATTTAGAGACTGCACCAAAAACATATACCCACTGATATTGGTATAGCAATTAATGTTTCATTTTTATTCAAGGTCTGAAGAATTTAACAACTTCCTGGAGTTGTGCCTTGCCAAATTCCACAAGAAAGGGCCAGCGGCGATAAACTCCTGGACCACAAATTTTTACAGGAGCAGCCAAAGGATAACATGGCCAGAAACTCTGTAACTGAACTCGTAAAAATGAGGAATCTACTTAAAGGTTTGGAATTTAAGATAAACTGTTTTTGTTTTTAAAATACAGATGCTGTTGAAGGAGAATTATAATACAGTAATTGGCTGTTTTATGGCTCCTCCCACAGTTATTATCTCTGATGATTCTTCCATCTCTAAAATTGCAGAACATATGTTAATGAGGGAGGAGCTTAATAATAGGCATTTGCATGAGTAGAATTCTCCTTTATTAGGATACCACAAAAAGGAAAACATTTTTCCATTTTTTAACAGTAGAATAATGACCTGTTCCTGTAGTAAAGGGTCATGACCTGGAAGCATTATGAATTTTAGATCTTTATTGTTTTTAGTTTTGTTTTTATTAGGAGCTGGCTAAATGCTAGATCCTCATCCTCACCCCAGAGTAGGACCATACAAAGGGAAGATCTCTGAAAGGAGTAGGTCCCATCTAAGGCTGTGTTCACACCATGTAATTTTTTATTAATCTGTGTATAGGTCGATTGGGCCGAAAAAATTGCATGGCTTTTTGGCGCCCCACCAATTATCCAAAACTGACAAATGGGCGAACGGAAACGACCAGAAAACCAAGGACGATCGCAAGGTCCTCTATGGACTGCAGCTTGGTGCTGCTACTGATTTTGGCGCTAATGATAGTCCTTTGTCCTGGCCAACAGGTCGGAAATTCCTAATGGTCGGTCGGGACAAAGGATCTAATGGTGTGTAGCAGGCTTAAGGGATAAACATAGTGGGGGTTGCAACTTCTGCTCTGCTGATCTCCTAGGGATGAGAAATAACCATTATTAATGTCTCATCTTGGTATAAGAGATAGGATAGGAGTTAAATTAACCTTTTTGTAGAGGTCTCAGTCATTACCAGTCCTAGTGATCTCCAATGTGTCTTTCAATGTCTTGATTTGTAAATCTATGTTTTTATAAAAGTGGCATATAGAGAAGAAGATAAACATGAGAATGTGGATAAACCCTGCAATGAGGAAGAGAATATGGAAGAAGAAGATAGAGACAATTGGTATTGGAACCAATGAGAATATGGAGGAAGATAAAGACGATCATATTGGGACCAAGATAGAACTGGAGGAAGATTCAGATGAAATAAGAATAAGGGTGAAGAAATGAGTAACCAAAATGCACTAGACTCCAAAAGCCTGGAAATAACCTGAAAAATGGTATGCCTTCAGGGCTCAAATGTAAAGGCTGGGAGACAGATTTGCTCTACATAAGCGAAATCTTCAAAATAACCTCACCCACATAAAGGTGAGTAAAATAATTTTAGTTATTGCTCTGAAAATAGCTTATGGGGAAGAATAGACAATATTTAGGGGCTGATGCAATTAAAGTTTTCCTGTACTATTAATTTGATTCAACCAATCAGATGTTATCTAACTTAATGACCCAGAAAAAATGTAACACCTGATGGCTGAATCAAATAAAAAGTGCAGGCAAATGCTTCTTGTTGCATCTGAATGTTTTGTGCTGAAATTCTTGCAGTTCTCTTTTAAGCTAGATAATAATGTGATAGAACTAGGAAAGATTTTAATTCTTATCTTATATACTAACCTAGGGCTGTAATATGCATGCGGGGGTGGGGTGAGCGCGAGGTGCATGCGCCTCTGGATTGCTAGTATTACACATGATAAGAATTGGATGTGTTCTAAATTCTTTTTGTTTATGTATGAAAGTCAATGCAGCATAATAATGATAACCAGACTGAAGAGCAGAGATATGCAAAGGAGAGAAGAGAGAAGAGCAGCCAAAGAAAATGCATCAAAATAAATACATAAATATATAAATAAGTGTGTGTATCATGAAATATTCAAGTGCTTGAAAACATGTAACATGATGAAACAGGTCCCTGCCCAGTAAGAGCTTTACAATCTAATTAGGTGGGTAACATACAGCGGTTATGGTAAGTTACAGATTTAATAATTATATTGACACCATATATTGGTATTTTTGTTTTTATTTAGGTGGGTAAATATATCGCTGGATAAAAATCTCAGTTTACTTTACAGGAATAATGATTTGAATGAACATATTAATGTTTTGCACTAGTCTAACTAACAAGTTTTAGTGAAATTTGCGACTTAGATCTTATCACTTTCTTTATTGGTAAATAGCAATTTAGTTAGGTCACAAGTGGATGTGGTAAAATTTCCTTACAGTAAATATATTCATCCTATCAGAATAGTTGGACATTTTCTGTGAATACCAAATGAATTTGGATCCCTGAACCTGAATATATCTTCTGGGATGCATGGAAAGCCTATCTATGCTTGCCCTACCCTAGGGGAATACCTAGACACCATCCCCGACTGCTTGATATTTTGGGAGCATGCCTGGCCCTTTAAATTTTTCCTATATCTAATTATTTTCTCTTTTGTAGTTGTGACATCTGGTCATATGGTATACCCTAATCGAGATGGCTGAAGGATGCCCACGTAGTAAACTTTCGCTGTTTAAAAAATAACCCCAAAAAAAGACACATACTGACACAATGAAATATTAAGGAACCATTTAAAATGAGCACTGTAATACAACTTAATTGTTACTGGATAGCTGTGGCTTTCAATCTAAAGGTTTTATGTTGTTCTAGCACCTTTCCATACCCTACCTTTACTGCCTTGAAAATTTCTGTCTTCCCTCCTCCTGTATAATCTCGTTTTAAGCTCCGTCCCCATGAGATCTTGAAATCCCTTTGTCACCCAATACATTTTTCTGTTTGCGAACCATACACCTGCGTCAAAAGAAACACAAATTAAAATATTTCGCTAACCCCTCACATCCCTAGAGGTGCTTCTGATGCTCTTACATTACAACAAGTCGAACATTAATCAACGCTTGCCTTGGTTTTTTAAACCGTAGATTTTCTTGTTTTTATTTCAAATTAATTATAAAGATTTTCTTATTATTTTGTTTTTACAACTTTTAGCTTTGCGCAAACATTCTGCAAAAACAGCAGAAGATCTGATCGTTAAGGGG
>CM033469.1:361203682-361264966 GCA_019447015.1 Hymenochirus boettgeri | reverse complement strand
GATAACATGGCCAGAAACTCTGTAACTGAACTCGTAAAAATGAGGAATCTACTTAAAGGTTTGGAATTTAAGATAAACTGTTTTTGTTTTTAAAATACAGATGCTGTTGAAGGAGAACTCTGATGATTCTTCCATCTCTAAAATTGCAGAACATATGTTAATGAGGGAGGAGCTTAATAATAGGCATTTGCATGAGTAGAATTCTCCTTTTATTAGGATACCACAAAAAGGAAAAAACATTTTTCCATTTTTTAACAGTAGAAATAATGACCTGTTCCTGTAGTAAAGTTTCCATTTTTTAACAGTAGAAATAATGACCTGTTCCTGTAGTAAAGGGTCTATGACCTGGAAGCATTAATGTTAAATTAGATCTTTATTGTTTTTAGTTTTGTTTTATTAGGAGCTGGCTAAAATGCTAGATCCTCATCCTCAACCCCAGAGTAGGACCATACAAAGGGAAGATCTCTGAAAGGAGTAGGTCCCATCTAAGGCTGTGTTCACACCATGTAATTTTTTATATAAATCTGTGTATAGGTCGATTGGGCCGAAAAAATTGCATGGCTGTTGGCGCCCCACCAATTATCCAAAACTGACAAATGGGCGAACGGAAACGACCAGAAAACCAAGGACGATCGCAAGGTCCTCTATGGACTGCAGCTTGGTGCTGCTACTGATTTTGGCGCTAATGATAGTCCTTTGTCCTGGCCAACAGGTCGGAAATTCCTAATGGTCGGTCGGGACAAAGGATCTAATGGTGTGTAGCAGGCTTAAGGGATAAACATAGTGGGGGTTGCAACTTCTGCTCTGCTGATCTCCTAGGGATGAGAAATAACCATTATTAATGTCTCAATCTTGGTATAAGAGATAGGATAGGAGTTAAATTAATAATGGTTATTTCTCATCCCTAGAGTCACAGAGCAAAGTTGCAACCCCCACTATGTTATCCCTTAAGCCTGCTACCACCTTGAATCCTTTCCCTACCGACCATTAGGAATTTTCCGACCTGTTGGCCAGGACAAAGGACTATCATAGCGCCAAATCATACAGCACCAAGCTGCAGTCCATAGAGGACCTTGCGATCGTCCTTGGGTTTTCTGGTCGTTCCGTTCGCCCATTTGTCAGTTTTGGATATTTGGTGGGGCGCCAAAAGCCATGCAATTTTTTCGGCCCAATCGACCTATACACAGATTTATATAAAAATTACATGGTGTGAACACAGCCTTAGATGGGACCTACTCCTTTCAGAGATCTTCCCTTTGTATGGTCTACTCTGGGGTTTGAGATGAGGATCTAGCATTTTAGCCAGCCCTAATAAACAAAACTAAAAACAATAAAGATCTAATTTACATTAATGCTTCCAGGTCATAGACCCTTTACTACAGGAACAGGTCATTATTTTCTACTGTTAAAAAATGAAAATTTTTTTCCTTTTGTGGTACCTATAAAAGGAGAATTCTACTCATGCAAATGCCTATTTTAAGCTCCTCCTTCATTAACATATTTCTGCAATTTTTAGAGATGGAAAATCATCGAGATAATAACTGTGGGAGAGCCATAAAACCAATTACTGTTATAATTCTCCTCAACAGCATCTGTATTTTAAAACAAAAACAGTTTTCTAAATTCCAAACCTTTAAGTAGATTCTCATTTTACGAGTCAGTTACGAGTTTCTGGCCATGTTATCCTTTGGCTGCTCTGTAAAAATTTGTGGTCCAGGAGTTTAACTTAATGTCTCAATCTTGGTATAAGAGATAGGATAGGAGTTAAATTAACCTTTTTGTAGAGGTCTCAGTCATTACCAGTCCTAGTGATCTCCAATGTGTCTTTCAATGTCTTGATTTGTAAATCTATGTTTTTATAAAAGTGGCATATAGAGAAGAAGATAAACATGAGAATGTGGATAAACCCTGCAATGAGGAAGAGAATATGGAAGAAGAAGATAGAGACAATTGGTATTGGAACCAAGATGAGAATATGGAGGAAGATAAAGACGATCAGTATTGGGACCAAGATGAGAACATGGAGGAAGATTCAGATGAAAATAAGAATAAGGGTGAAGAAATGAGTAACCAAAATGCACTAGACTCCAAAAAGCCTGGAAATAACCTGGAAAAATGGTATGCCTTCAGGGCTCAAATGTAAAGGCTGGGAGACAGATTTGCTCTACATAAGCGAAATCTTCAAAATAACCTCACCCACATAAAGGTGAGTAAAATAATTTTAGTTATTGCTCTGAAAATAGCTATAGTGGGAAGAATGAAAATTCCTTTAGGGGCTGATGCAATTAAAGTTTTCCTGTACTATTAATTTGATTCAACCAATCAGATGTTATCTAACTTTAGATAACATCTGATTGTTGAATCAAATTAATAGTACAGGAAACTTTAATTGCATCAGCCCCTAAATATTGTCTATTCTTCCCACTATAGCTATTTTCAGAGCAATAACTAAAATTATTTTACTCACCTTTATGTGGGTGAGGTTATTTTGAAGATTTCGCTTATGTAGAGCAAATCTGTCTCCCAGCCTTTACATTTGAGCCCTGAGGCATACCATTTTTCCAGGTTATTTCCAGGCTTTTTGGAGTCTAGTGATTTTGGTTACTCATTCTTCACCCTTATTCTTATTTTCATCTGAATCTTCCTCCTGTTCTCATCTTGGTCCCAATACTGATCGTCTTTATCTTCCTCCATATTCTCATCTTGGTTCAAACTTAATGACCCAGAAAAAAATGTAACACCTGATGGGCTGAATCAAATAAAAAGTGCAGGCAAATGCTTCTTGTTGCATCTGAATTTACATAACTTACAAAGATCACAAAATTGTTTTTCCCCCACTCCATTAGATGGTTTGTTGGTAAAAATATTTAGAGAAAAAAACCACTTTGAAAAGGGGATTAGACTAAATTAACCCTGAGCATCAGAAGCATTATTACATCTATGTACTTGTGACTCTCCGCAAATTCTTCCGGTTGTGTAAAATAGTGAAGGGCTGTATGTAACTAAAAATATAAACTATAACATCGCTACAGGATTTATTTGGTTCTTTGATATTGTAAAAAGAAGTGAACCAGCAGTAGGTCACTCAAACACACCACATGTGGCAAGGCATGTGTTTGATAGGTGCAATGCTCTCCACCCCTACCCTAGGGGTCACAGTGTGAGCGGCTACGTATAGGGATAACTGATATTTGAGACGCACCAAAAACATATACCCACGATAATTGGTATAGCAATTAATGTTTCATTTTTTATTCAAGGTCTGAAGAATTTAACAACTTCCTGGAGTTGTGCCTTGCCAAAATTCCACAAGAAAGGGCCAGCGGCGATAAACTCCTGGACCACAAATTTTTACAGGAGCAGCCAAAGGATAACATGGCCAGAAACTCTGTAACTGAACTCGTAAAATGAGGAATCTACTTAAAGGTTTGGAATTTAAGATAAACTGTTTTTGTTTTTAAAATACAGATGCTGTTGTAGGAGAATTATAATACAGTAATTGGCTGTTTTATGGCTCCTCCCACAGTTATTATCTCTGATGATTCTTCCATCTCTAAAATTGCAGAACATATGTTAATGAGGGAGGAGCTTAATAATAGGCATTTGCATGAGTAGAATTCTCCTTTTATTAGGATACCACAAAAGGAAAAACATTTTTCCATTTTTTAACAGTAGAAATAATGACCTGTTCCTGTAGTAAAGGGTCTATGACCTGGAAGCATTAATGTTAAATTAGATCTTTATTGTTTTTAGTTTTGTTTTATTAGGAGCTGGCTAAAATGCTAGATCCTCATCCTCAACCCCAGAGTAGGACCATACAAAGGGAAGATCTCTGAAAGGAGTAGGTCCCATCTAAGGCTGTGTTCACACCATGTAATTTTTTATATAAATCTGTGTATAGGTCGATTGGGCCGAAAAAATTGCATGGCTTTTTGGCGCCCCACCAATTATCCAAAACTGACAAATGGGCGAACGGAACGACCAGAAAACCAGGACGATCGCAAGGTCCTCTATGGACTGCAGCTTGGTGTCGCTACGATTTTGCGCTAATGATAGTCCTTTGTCCTGGCCAACAGGTCGGAAATTCCTAATGGTCGGTCGGGACAAAGGATCTAATGGTGTGTAGCAGGCTTAAGGGATAAACATAGTGGGGGTTGCAACTTCTGCTCTGCTGATCTCCTAGGGATGAGAAATAACCATTATTAATGTCTCAATCTTGGTATAAGAGATAGGATAGGAGTTAAATTAACCTTTTTGTAGAGGTCTCAGTCATTACCAGTCCTAGTGATCTCCAATGTCTTTCAATGTCTTGATTTGTAAATATATTTTTAAAAAGTGGCATATAGAGAAGAAGATAACATGAGAATGTGGATAAACCCTGCAATGAGGAAGAGAATATGGAAGAGAAGATAGAGACAATTATTGGAACCAAGATGAGAATATGGAGGAAGATAAAGACGATCAGTATTGGGACCAAGATGAGAACATGGAGGAAGATTCAGATGAAAATAAGAATAAGGGTGAAGAAATGAGTAACCAAAATGCACTAGACTCCAAAAAGCCTGGAAATAACCTGGAAAAATGGTATGCCTTCAGGGCTCAAATGTAAAGGCTGGGAGACAGATTTGCTCTACATAAGCGAAATCTTCAAAATAACCTCACCCACATAAAGGTGAGTAAAATATTTTAGTTATTGCTCTGAAAATAGCTATAGTGGGAAGAATAGACAATATTTAGGGGCTGATGCAATTAAAGTTTTCCTGTACTATTAATTTGATTCAACCAATCAGATGTATCTAACTTAATGACCCAGAAAAAAATGTAACAACCTGATGGGCTGAATCAAATAAAAAGTGCAGGCAAATGCTTCTTGTTGCATCTGAATGTTTGTGGCTGAAATTCTTGCAGTTCTCTTTTAAGCTAGATATATAATTGTATAGAACTAGGAAAGATTTTAATTCTTATCTTATATACTAACCTAGGGCTGTAAATATGCATGCGGGGGTGGGGTGAGCGCGAGGTGCATGCGCCCTTGGGATTGCTAGTATTACACTATAAAGAATTGGATGTGTTCTAATATCTTTTTTGTTTTATGTAGAAAGTATGCAGCAATAATATGATAAACAGACTGAAGAGCAAGATATGCAAAAGGAGAGAAGAGAGAAGAGCAGCCAAAGAAACGAATGCATCAAAATAAATACATAAATATATAAATAAGTGTGTGTATCATGAAATATTCAAGTGCTTGAAACATGTAACATGATGAAACAGGTCCCTGCCCAGTAGAGCTTACAATCTAATTAGGTGGGTAAACATACAGATACATAGGAAAGGGTAAAAGTGCCATAGTAAGAACTGGTGTCTTATGCTATGCTGTGCTCAGAGAGATAGGATGAGTGGTTAGATTAAACTTGTTTATTGAGGTTTCTTGACAAAAAGAGAGGGGAATAGAATGTCAGAGTATTGGCCACACGAGAAAAGTTTTAAGGCCGGTGTGAGGGGGGTCTGTTATAGAGATGGTTCTGTGATGAGCGGAGAGCGGTGAGATTTAAATGTTGAGAAGGATTTTGTAGATTGAGTTAGTATAGTTTAGTACAGTATAGTATTTAAGTTTGAATAAGAGATACATCCATCTAGTCCAACCCTCTAGCAATATCCTCATTTCCTGCCTAACTATTGATCCGGAGGAAGAAAAAAAACACCAAATTTATGAAGGGGGAAAAAGTCCTTGTGTCCTCTGACATGTTCTATTGGGGAACAATGCCCCAGATAGTTTATTGTATGGCCCGTTAATGTATTTATAGTAACACGTATCATACCCCCACGCAAGTGCATTTTCTCCAGCGTACATAACTGTAACTTTTCCAGTCTCTCTTCATATTCAAGCTCCCCAATCCCCTTATTCATTTAGTTGCCCTTCTCTGAACCCTTTCCATTTCAAAGATGCTTTTTTGTACACAGGATTCCAAAATTGCTCTGCATATTCCAAATGAGGCTTACCAATGCTTTGTAAAGAGAGAGAATTACATTTTCCTCCCTTGAATCAATACCTCTCTTTATACAAGACAATACCATGCTGGCTCTGGCTGTTGCCGCCTGGCACTTCTTGCTACCTTTAAGTTTGTTATGCACCAAAACTCCAAGATCCCTTCCAACAGGGATTCACTTTACACACAGCCGTTTATAGTAGAAGTAGCACAAGGATTTTTAAGTCCAAAATGCATCACCTTACATTTATCAACATTGAATCTCATCTGCCACTTAGCAGCCCAATGTGACAATCTATCTAGATCCCCCTGCAACGATTGCACATCCTCTGAAGTTTTTAATGGCCGACAAAGTTTTGTGTCATCGGCAAACACAGAAACTTTGCTGACAATACCCACTTCCAAATCATTAATAAATAGATTCAATAGAAGCGGACCCAACACAGAACCCTGTGCACCCCACTTAGCACTTAAGTCCATAATGATAAAGCCACATTTACAACTACTCTCTGCATACTATTCATTAACCAATTTTCTATCCATGTACAAATGTGACTCCCCAGACCAACAGACCTCAGCTTATACATTAGTCGCCTAAGGGGGACTGTTTTAAAAGCCTTTGCAAAATCCAAGTAAACTACATCTACTGTTATGCCAGAGTCTAAATTTCTACTTACTTCCTCATGAAAGCCAAACAACTTAGTTTGACAAGTTCTATCCCTCCTAAATCGATGCGTTTACTACTTATAATGTCAGTCCTTGAAACATACTCTAGAACATGTTCCCTTATTAAACTTTCCAGGATCTTCCCCACCACTGAAGTTAAACCAACAGGCCTGTAATTACCCGGCTGTGAACGACTACCCTTTTGAATATTGGCATAACATCAGCCTTTTTCCAATCCAGAGCACACCACAAAAAGAAACAATGGCCTAGATAAAACTGACCTGTGGGCCCTATTTATAAAAGATCGGTATCGTTATCGTAAAATACCGATCGTTATCGTAAAATAATGACCGGGTTTTTACCGATAACGACCGTTATTTACCGATAACGACTGTTATTTACCGATAACGACCGGTATTTACCGATACGGTAAATACCGTCGTTACGGCAAATAACGGTCTTATCGTAATAACGGTCGTTATCGGTAAATAACGACCGGTATTTACCGATAACGACCGGTATTTAACGATATCGGTAAATACCGGTCATTATCGGTAAATAACGGTCGTTACGGTAAAAACCCGCCGTTATTTTACGATAACGATCGGTATTTTACGCTAACGATACCGATCTTTATAAATTGGGCCTTTACTCCAAGTTACCCGGATGTATGCCTGCACTTTTTATTTGATTCAGCCCATCAGGGTGTTCATTTTTTTCTGGTCATTAATTAGATAACATCTGATTGGTTGAATCAAATTAATAGTACAGGAAACTTTAATTGCATCAGCCCCTAAATATTGTCTATTCTTCCCACTATAGCTATTTTCAGAGCAATAACTAAAATTATTTTACTCACCTTTATGTGGGTGAGGTTATTTTGAAGATTTCGCTTATGTAGAGCAAATCTGTCTCCCAGCCTTTACATTTGAGCCCTGAGGCATACCATTTTTCCAGGTTATTTCCAGGCTTTTTGGAGTCTAGTGCATTTTGGTTACTCATTCTTCACCCTTATTCTTATTTTCATCTGAATCTTCCTCCTGTTCTCATCTTGGTCCCAATACTGATCGTCTTTATCTTCCTCCATATTCTCATCTTGGTTCAAAAAATGCTTCTTGTTGCATCTGAATGTTTGTGGCTGAAATTCTTGCAGTTCTCTTTTAAGCTAGATAATAATTGTATAGAACTAGGAAAGATTTTAATTCTTATCTTATATACTAACCTAGGGCTGTAAATATGCATGCGGGGGTGGGGTGAGCGCGAGGTGCATGCGCCTCTGGGATTGCTAGTATTACACATGATAAGAATTGGATGTGTTCTAATATTCTTTTTTGTTTTATGTAGAAAGTCAATGCAGCATAATAATGATAAACAGACTGAAGAGCAGAGATATGCAAAAGGAGAGAAGAGAGAAGAGCAGCCAAAGAAACGAATGCATCAAAATAAATACATAAATATATAAATAAGTGTGTGTATCATGAAATATTCAAGTGCTTGAAACATGTAACATGATGAAACAGGTCCCTGCCCAGTAGAGCTTACAATCTAATTAGGTGGGTAACATACAGATACATAGGAAAGGGTAAAAGTGCCATAGTAAGAACTGGTGTCTTATGCTATGCTGTGCTCAGAGAGATAGGATGAGTGGTTAGATTTAAACTTGTTTATTGAGGTTTCTTGACAAAAAGAGAGGGGAATAGAATGTCAGAGTATTGGCCACACGAGAAAAAGTTTTAAGGCGGTGTGAGGGGGGTCTGTATAAGAGATGGTTCTGTGATGAGCGGAGAGCGGTGAGATTTAAATGTTGAGAAGGATTTTGTAGATAATGAGTTAGTATAGTTTAGTACAGTATAGTATTTAAGTTTGAATAAAGAGATACATCCATCTAGTCCAACCCATCTAGCAATATCCTCATTTCCTGCCTAACTATTGATCCAGAGGAAGAGAAAAAAAACACCAAATTTATGAAGGGGGAAAAAGGTCCTTGTGTCCTCTGACATGTTCTATTGGGGAACAATGCCCCAGATAGTTTATTGTATGGCCCGTTAATGTATTTATACACGGTAATCATATCCCCCACGCAAGTGCATTTTCTCCAGCGTACATAACTGTAACTTTTCCAGTCTCTCTTCATATTCAAGCTCCCCAATCCCCTTATTCATTTAGTTGCCCTTCTCTGAACCCTTTCCATTTCAAAGATGTCCTTTTTGTACACAGGATTCCAAAATTGCTCTGCATATTCCAAATGAGGCTTTACCAATGCTTTGTAAAGAGAGAGAATTACATTTTCCTCCCTTGAATCAATACCTCTCTTTATACAAGACAATACCATGCTGGCTCTGGCTGTTGCCGCCTGGCACTTCTTGCTACCTTTAAGTTTGTTATGCACCAAAACTCCAAGATCCCTTTCCAACAGGGATTCACTTTACACACAGCCGTTTATAGTAGAAGTAGCACAAGGATTTTTAAGTCCAAAATGCATCACCTTACATTTATCAACATTGAATCTCATCTGCCACTTAGCAGCCCAATGTGACAATCTATCTAGATCCCCCTGCAACGATTGCACATCCTCTGAAGTTTTTAATGGCCGACAAAGTTTTGTGTCATCGGCAAACACAGAAACTTTGCTGACAATACCCACTTCCAAATCATTAATAAATAGATTCAATAGAAGCGGACCCAACACAGAACCCTGTGGCACCCCACTTAGCACTTAAGTCCATAATGATAAAGCCACATTTACAACTACTCTCTGCATACTATTCATTAACCAATTTTCTATCCATGTACAAATGTGACTCCCCAGACCAACAGACCTCAGCTTATACATTAGTCGCCTAAGGGGGACTGTTTTAAAAGCCTTTGCAAAATCCAAGTAAACTACATCTACTGTTATGCCAGAGTCTAAATTTCTACTTACTTCCTCATGAAAGCCAAACAACTTAGTTTGACAAGTTCTATCCCTCCTAAATCGATGCTGTTTACTACTTATAATGTCAGTCCTTGAAACATACTCTAGAACATGTTCCCTTATTAAACTTTCCAGGATCTTCCCCACCACTGAAGTTAAACCAACAGGCCTGTAATTACCCGGCTGTGAACGACTACCCTTTTTGAATATTGGCATAACATCAGCCTTTTTCCAATCCAGAGGCACACCACAAAAAGAAACAATGGCCTAGATAAAACTGACCTGTGGGCCCTATTTATAAAAGATCGGTATCGTTATCGTAAAATACCGATCGTGATCGTAAAATAATGACCGGGTTTTTACCGATAACGACCGTTATTTACCGATAACGACTGTTATTTACCGATAACGACCGGTATTTACCGATAACGGTAAATACCGGTCGTTATCGGCAAATAACGGTCGTTATCGGTAAATAACGGTCGTTATCGGTAAATAACGACCGGTATTTACCGATAACGACCGGTATTTAACGATATCGGTAAATACCGGTCATTATCGGTAAATAACGGTCGTTATCGGTAAAAACCCGGCCGTTATTTTACGATAACGATCGGTATTTTACGCTAACGATACCGATCTTTTATAAATTGGGCCCGATCGGTATTTTACGCTAACGATACCGATCTTTTATAAATTGGGCCCTTAGCTCCCTAAGTACCCAAGGCTTGTGAAGGTTCTTATTCATCCAGGTCATGGTATATCTGTTGTATAGATGTCTCTCTGGTAAGATCCTCTCATTCTAACTTGTTGGTTTTATCTCTTTTTTCGGGTGTTTTTATAGGTGGAAAACAAATTCCCAAATTGAAACATTTTATATACTAATCTTCATAAACTGACACTGATTGGGTATTGTTGGTCATTGATACTAATCTTCATAAACTGACACTGATTGGGTATTGTTGGTCATTGGGGTTTCTATAGTAGTGGAGGCTGAGAAACTGATATATATTACATTTCTTCTTCAGGATATCGAAATGTCTGCAGTGCCGGTCATTGATCAATTACAAATAGAACAGAAGAAATCAGTAAGTTTAAATTTACTTAACTATTAAGGTCACAAAATTGTTTTTCCCCACTCCATTAGATGGTTTGTTGGTAAAAAACCCAGCACTAGGCACAAGTGTGGCATAGTCACAATCCCGGACCTGTTAATAAAAAAATTCAGCCCACCGCTTAGCCTTTTTGATTCTGGCCCAGCAGTAGGTCACTCAAACACACCACATGTGGCAAGGCCTGTGTTTGATAGGTGCAATGCTCTCCACCCCTACCCTAGGGGTCACACCTAGGGTAGGGGTGGAGAGCATTGCACCTATCAAACACATGCCTTGCCACATGTGGTGTGTTTGAGTGACCTACTGCTGGTTCACTTCTTTTTACAATATCAAAGAACCAATAAATCCTGTAGCGATTATAGTTTATATTTTAGTTACATACAGCCCTTCACTATTTACACCAACCGGAAGAATTTGCGGAGAGTCACAAGTACATAGATGTAATAATGCTTGATGGCTCAGGGTTAATTTAGTCTAATCCCCTTTTCAAAGTGGTTTTTTTCTCTAAATATTTTTACCAACAAACCATCTAATGGAGTGGGGGAAAAACAATTTTGTGATCTTTGTAAGTTATGTAAATTTAAACTTACTGATTTCTTCTGTTCTATTGGTAATTGATTGATGACGGCAACTGCAGACATTTTGAAATCCTGAAGAAGAAATGTAATTTTTTAAAATTTTCATTCTTACTACTACATTATGGGGGCTTGTTCAATAAGTGGTGGCAGAAGTTTGTCTGTGTAAAGCTGGGTACACACCAGCACACTCTTGGACTTCCGCACTTCCCCGCCGTGCCACCAATGTGTAATTTAAAAATTAAAAGGCTTATTTAATAATTTTGCCCATGCTGATAGTTTGCTTCAAATAATTAGATGATCCCTTTTTACTGGTTTATACAGTTAGAAAACATTTGATAACATCTGATTCGTTGCTGCAGACTAAGAACAGGGGAAGAATTTCTACCTCTTATTGAATAAGCCTGTAAGTTTTTAACTATTTTTTTTCTGGTAACTCCCAACACTATTTTGTCTCTTTAATTAATTGGTCTCATTTATTTTTTCACTTACTGTCTCAGTCCAGGAACAATCTGATGATTCCTTAAAGAAAAAGAAAGTTGTTAGCAGTTTTAATACAAAATATTTAACTATAGTTACAAAACATACAACCATGCAGCATTATAAAATAATGCTATTGAGTATTTGACCCAAAACCAGTCAGCTGTAGAATTCAGGAAGGGGACTGCTGAGCCCCCGAAATGTTGTACACTTTGCAAATACAGAATTAGACACTTATATAGTGTACTTCTCTCGTTTCATTTATTGGAATATTGTGACCCCTAGGGTTGGGGTGGAGAGCATGCACCTATCAAACACAGGCCTTGCCACATGTGGTGTGTTTGCAGTTACCTACGCTGGGCCGAAACAAAAAGGCTAAGCGCGTGCTGAATTTTTTTTAGTAACAGGTCCGGGGATTGTGACTATGCCACCTTGTGCTAGTGCTGGGTTTTACCAACAACCTCAATGGAGTGGGGAAAAACAATTTTGTGACCTTAATGTTAAGTAATTTAAACTTACTGATTTCTTCTGTTCTATTTGTAATTGATCAATGGACGGGCACTGCAGACTTTCGATATCCTGAAGAAGAAATGTTTTTTTTACATTTCATTCTTACTACTACATTATGGGGGTTTGTTCATAAGTGGTGCAGAGATTTATCTGTGTAAAGCTGGACACACACCATACAATAATTCGGCAGACGACCACCGACATTCAGAGTTTTGGTCGGTCGACCGAATGCCTACCATTTATGGACTATAATTCTCTAAAGTAAAGGATATCTGTTCTGCTGCCTTATATATACTCTGTCCAATGTCATTTGTATTATATGTATAGATCAATATATAACTGTATTATGCATTTGCTCAAAAAATGTAACAGATAGTTTGCTCTTTCTTACTAAGATTATTTTATTGAGAACAGCCAGGAGACTTATAAAGTTTTATATATTGAAATAATGCCCCATTATTCATGGGAATGAGAGCAGACATGACTGAGAAAGCGCTCCAGACAGTTGTCATAGAGAAAACACGTCCCAACTGCCCTGTTTTTAAACCACTGGCCATCTCTCCAGATGTACTTGTATTAACTTACATGACTGGACTACGGGCTGGTAGATATGCTGGGTGGTTTTTTGCATATATGCTGCGAGAGTGTAATAGCCCACTAGCATTATCCTTGTCATTACTTTTATACTTGAGTAGAGGCAGTGATGATTGTAGATTGTTTTATTAATAAGTCCCTGCACATTAAAGGATTTTTAGTCTAAACAAATAGTGTGTTTGCATACTGCCCTAAGACGTAACAGATGTTTGCCAAAATTTTTATATAACAAATTATAAATACTGAAATAATAATGATTCTCTCTCTACTACGTCACTTCATCGACGACACATTTCCATCACTGTTGCTTTTGGGATAGGTAAATGAGAGTTTTATTATATAAAATATCCCCAGTCACAATAAATATAAATCGGAGGTGTAAATAAATATTAATAATAATGTGCAATAAAACCAACAAGTTAGAATGAGAGGATCTTACCGAGAGCTCTCCGCCTTCTATCTGCTGCAAGTGGCTACTATCTTCTGTGAGGGACTGTAAAAAGACATTCACCATTATTAGTCTGCAGGGTCTATACATTCTTAAACTTGTTCGTATATGTGTGGAGGACAGTTATGTATCTCTGTGTATTTAATCAAACATTCTTACTAACTTGATTATTGGGCAGGGAAGAGTAAAAAGATATATCAGTTTCTCAGCCTCCACTACTATAGAAACCCCAATGACCAACAATACCCAATCAGTGTCAGTTTATGAAGATTAGTATATAAAATGTTTCAATTTGGGTTTGTATTACATTCTATGGGTATAGATCACACTTTATTAAGTGTCACTGGTCTCGAATTTGTTTTCCACCTATAAAAACACCCGAAAAAAGAGATAAAACCAACAAGTTAGAATGAGAGGATCTTACCAGAGAGACATCTCCGCCTTCTATCTGCTGCAAGTGGCTACTATCTTCTGTGAGGGACTGTAAAAAGACAGGATAGAATAAAATTACAACAAATAAACAAAGTTGGATTTAAATGATATACCTACATGTAGACAATATAAGGATAGGATAAGTGTCATGTCACAGTATATCCAATACCACTATTAGGCCTCTCTATCTCATAGGCAGTGATACAACAATATATCTAAATTAAATGCAATTAGCGGAAATGAAAATCGTTATAAAATTACTGCAACGTCTGATCTACATGGGTTTGTTTAGATCCACGTATATTAATTGTGGCCTCACCTTTTAGGTATGTTACTGTTATATTATTATAAAGTTTATTGTATTATATCTTAAAACTATTTAAAAAAATAACTGGTCTTACCTTCTTTTTCCGCCGGAAACAGTCCAGACAAAGGAAGAATTTTTTAAACCTCTTCCAATTAGACTGCTTTGCGATCGTCACCTTCAGTAAGAGATTAAGAATGTAATTTAGGTTGGTGCTATATTATTTTCTTAACTACGAACAGATGTGTGATCGCTGCCGACCGTTCGCCCACAAGCCAATTCTCGGGCGCAACGGACATTCACCAGCTAGTTGTGTGTTGCACCCACACGTCTGTATGCAGCGTTACTCTAAGGGCTAGGCCACACTAGCACGTTTTTTGCGTGTTTTGCATTCAGATTGTCGAGCGTTTTCTCTAAAATGGAAATCACGGGAACGCAAAAATTAATTTTCCAATACGAATGCGCTTGTGCATCCGTTCTCGTTTTGGTAACACATACGTTTCCATAACGGAGAACGTCAAAATTGCATGCGCAAAAACACACACGCAAACGCTCACGATTTTGTGCGTGATTCCTGTGCGTTGCAGTGTGGCCTCAGCCTAAAACTGTATCAAAAATGATCAAGATGTTCTTGACTAGTAGTATTGATTAGAAATACATATTCACATAACTACAACCCCACTAATCTTGTCCTTAGTAGATATATTCAGGTCTTTTATTAACAGGTAGGAAAACAAGACAATTCAGAGGAATGAAATCAATATAAGTCACCATTTGGAAATTAACTGATACATGTTCTTTTCTACTTACTTCCTCCTGATAACATTGCTGGATGGTCCAGCTGTTGGGTTTCCTTAAAAGAGAAAGAAAACAAAGGGGTCAGCAAATCTGAAAAACCTATATCAGAAATACATATAATAATGGGATGAATAAATAATAGATTAGATGGGTACTGCAGTCGTACCGCAATTCTATTTATACCATAGGTGAAAATCCTTTTAGCATTGCCACTGGTAAGGACCATTTATAATGCCAACGACGAAATGATGTTGCATTTGGATGCATCAACTTATGTGATTTGATTTTTAGCTTCCATATTCCTTAGAAGGAAAAAGGTATTTATACATTGTACCTATAACAAATATACCTTTTATTATAAAATGTCGTTAACATACAATTATTTAAAAGGGCAGCCTACTCCATTGTGCGCGTCGGCTAAAACACTTAAAACTCACCCTTAGAAAGACTTACGTGGGGTGAGAAAAGTGAAACCACAAAATTAGATTAATATTGGGAAATACGTTTGAATACTGACAGTTGAGGAAAGATCAGATGTGTAGACCACGAGCGTGATCTTGTGTCTGTATTGTGCTCAATACCAAAGCGATTTTAAAGGATATTAAATATAATATATCGAATGATCCCAACAGCCCCTTCTGGTTATGGCAAATTCTACATGGGATGTGATATCAATGAAATAAATAAACGGACATAAAAATGTAGCTCCATGTTGTCCATCTGGATAGCAACAGTTGTCGAATGCAGAAGAACATAAGATGCTATTGATAGAATTACATCCTTTTTTACTATTATATGTCGTATCACGTACGGTGATCTATATGTCATGAGTTCTTACTCATCTGTTTCAGTGTAACACAGTTTGGTATACAACGGGGTTCCTGCCTATGTACACTATCTGCTCTTTTCTTATGCTTGTATGGACATAGGTAGTATTAGTACAGACTTCAAGTACACTTCCGAGGCTAATCTTAGTTTATATTACAATGAACGCACTGGCGACCCCGAACGCCCTCTTCATGTATGCAATTATTGCTACTTTCATTAGATATGCAACAGTGACTCAATTAATCTACCTGGCAAAACAGATAAAATTAAGCTACCATCGACCTCTGATGAATGCTTGTAGATGAGTCGTAAATTTTACCTAGTATGTTCTAAGTGCTGTTGTCGGTGATCAAAGACATCATCATAGTGACATCACCACTTCGTCTGGCAAGTTCACAGCCAAAGACATTGGCGTTTGCCATTGAAGACAAAACAGTTAATACAAAGAAAAAGAGATTATATATTAAAATCCCTGTTTTCATTTTAATTCAAAAAATAATAGGTATATTTTTATAATATGTATTAGTTAGCACATCTATGTATGTAAAGTGGGGTCCTGCACTGTAAATATAATATATTTTTTACTCAAATCAATGTAGTAAGACACATTTATTTTTTATTATAGGCCCCATCTTAGGCACTGATATGTAATTGCAAAATGGATATGGTGAAGAATTTAAGGAAAAAGCCTATGCTTAAAAGTTGTCATATACCCACAATATCATAAATAAGGATGCCTTTTATTTTAAAAAAAAACAAGATGAACATTAGTTAAATGTTAAATATGGTGGATATCCTCAGTAAAAAAAAAATAATTTTGTACATTGTATATTTAAATATTTTTTGCTAATACTCTTTAAAGAAAATATTTCCCCACGAGGACAAGTTTGAGCTCAAATGGGGGCCTGGTGCAAAAACTACAACAGCTGGGGCCCTCTTAGTCAGCAGTTATGTCATTTGTGTCACTCATCCCCTTCAGCCTATACTTAACTCTGCCACACATATTGTTTTCGCTCTCTATAACCGGATCCCAAATCTCCTCTGTACCAGATGACCCAATCTGCTCCCGTTAAAACAGCGCATCACATACAAAATCCTTCTTCACTAAACATTTGAAATCCCTTCGCTCTGCTCCTCCCTCTTTATTTCCTCTCTAGTCTCCCCATATGTCCTGCCCGCACCCTCCGCTCATACGCAGAACCAGCTCAGTACGACCCCACCAACTCGGGGAACTGTTCTCTCGCCTTAAAATTCTTTTCTTTTCTAGACTCCTCTCCTCTGGATTCTTCCCCTCTCTATACTTCAAGAAACCTCAATCATCAGGTTTAAATCTAGCCTTACATCCCTACTTATACTGGTAACCAGTAAAGCATTGTGTTGTTTTATTTGCACTGTATACGTCTCACTCCAGCACTCTAACCCATCCCATGTTATCTCGTGTGTTACCCACCTAACTAGATTGTAAAGCTCTATTGAGGCAAGGACCTCATAACTCTTGTGGGCACAGCCCTCTAGCACTCTATTATATAAGTTATATATTTAGTACCTGAACTATCTATGTATTTATCCCCCTGTAGGACTTTCTTGTATGTTGTACTGTATAGAAGCTGCTCCCTAGTGGCGTTATATAAACATTACATACATACTACATAACATTTGTATCCCTTCCTTTCTCCTTTGCTGCCTAACGTCTATTTCTCTTTACTTTGTCTCCCTATATTGAGACTTCTCTTTATTTGCAGTTTGTGCCCGTTCCAGCTTAGACCATGTTCCCACCCCCTCTCTCATTTGCTCCTCTGGCTGCAGCCCCTAACTTGCTCTAGTTAGTCCCACCTCATTGCTATCTCCCCTACAGGCTGTTGACCGCAACCTCATCAGAACAATGCAAAACCCTGTTTTATTATATTACCCAGTACCGCAACAATCACTAGCATTGCAGTATTGCAATGTTACATACCGTCTTGTCCACTATGTTACATTGCTATATTTTTTACATTTACCCAGACCTGATTTTAGCTCTTCAAAGATGCTGGTGATGTGCACGTGTGTAAACATGACTCAGCCAATGAGTCCTAGCAGTGGAGATCTTATGTGACCAAGTGTCGCGTCTGGATACAGGACCATGAAGGTTATAGCAAATATCTAAATACAGTCTCTTCCTTGTGCAATGACTGTGATAGAGAGATTACCCAAATGGTATTCCAGATGGTTAGAAATCTACAACTCTGCATGCCCTTGGTTGACAAGGGATGTATGTCAAAATGATTGTACAACACATCAAGGTTCGCATCACACTAAATGCCATTTAAGTCCGAATCTCGTAACATATCACGTAACCTGGGTGTCACCCTTGCTCTCTGTGCACCGGGGAGGGACGGACCTTTTGGCCTGGGGGGGGCAATACAACCAGTGGCCCAGTCACGGTAGATTGTCAACATTTTTGACCACGCCCACTTGCTGCTATGCTTGCAACCCGTATCTGAGCGGTTTGTCCTTATCGTTACCACCCACCCTTTTAAGGACTATATTCCCATTTTAAGTGTATGATGTGGTTTAAGAGGACAATTATATTGCTAAAATCTCCCCTTCCCCTTACAAGTATCCGGGGTGAGATCCTAAATCTCGATAAGTCTCACCCTAGGTACACTTTCTAAGTCAAGTTATACTTTACCCAATTTTTTCCTTTTTTTACTAAGTGAATCGGCGAGGGCTGACAAACACCAGCTACTGAAACTGGAGGCGGCAAACAATGAATAATAACTGGGAGGCTGAACACTGAATGAACTGTAGGGCTACACTTTAACTGGCTAACATCTGAAGGGGTGACAACACTTGTCTAATGATCTCAGGGAATGACACACTGGAACGGCTGACAACTGTCATCTGACAACAAGATCTGGAGGGCTGCAAGACACTTCTAATGAACTGAAGGACGACAACACTGCTATGAATGGAGGCCTGACTACACGGCTAGTAACTAGAGGCTGACTGGTAAATGACAGTTACTCTGGTGTTCGTATAAACACCTCTAGCCCCTATCCAATCACGCCCTTAACATCTAGCTAATTGCTATGGGATTTTCCCAGGGTGACATAGTCTGCCCACAGATTCTGACAAGTCATTCTGAATTGAAAAGCCATCGATGACTAGCGAAATTCTTCAGACATATACTAAACTTCAAGTCCGTTGACTCTACATTAATACCAACAAGCTATACCATGACCCTGGAGAATGAGAACCTTCACAAGCATGTTTGTAAATCATTTTGGGGAGAGAAACCCTCAAAACTTGTACGGCAATATGAAAAGACAGCAAAGGGGAGGCAAACTGGCAGACTACAGAAACCCACCTGCGATTTTAACCTCCGTGTTGCAGACATTAAAGGCTAGTACCATGCAGCATACGTCGGGATTCCACAGTTAAAGGCATCAGGCCAACAGGATACTGCCAAAGGCTCAAACACAGCTCCTTGATGAACAGGTTACGACGCACATTTAACAGTTGTATGCTTTAATGCACACCATTAGTCAACTTAAGACAGAACCTGGCTCCACAGCTACCTGTGTGGCCTCTGGAAAGAGGTGATAAGAGTTCACCAAACAAGCACAGCTTTTTCAGCACTGGTACACGAGCAAAACAAAGGCACAGAACCGTTCTTTCTATTCTTGTCATTGCCCGAACACCCCCAAAGGAGAACAACTACCTTGGATACAAAAGGAGGGGAGGTAGTGTCCATTCATCAAACATAGAGGATGTGGGTGAGCCAAACTGGTTTAACAGGATCTGAACCCAGTACAGAATGGATTCCAGCTTAAGGGCGTGAATTTGCGATCCTCTAAAGCCATCCCGTGTGGTGGATATTATTAGCAGACACAGAAGCCTCACATCCACAATCATCAAGGTACCACAGAGGGAGGCAGAACAACTTCGCCTTAATTTATCTGCAGCCTTAGCAGTGCTAAAACTCCTTCTCTAACCTGACCACCAAGAAAAAAGAGCCGTAACATCCCTCAAGAAAGATTCAGGATCACCATTCCTACCGCAGACAGGGAAGAGGTCCAGTGGTACTCACACCTCAGACTAAACCATGTCTAATGTTATAACAACACATATGAGCTTTAACAGGATCCCACCTAGCCGTTCCAAGAAAGGGTCATAGACTTACTACAACAGTTCAAAGGATCAGCCATTGATCGAGGCAATGTATCATCACCTCTACCCTGGTTCACATCCATTATTTGACTCCCAAGATACATAAGGAAGGGGCCCCACAAGACCTATAGTCAGAGCATCAACCCTGTAACATACAAGGTTACAAAATACCTAGCCACATCTTGGCCATTGGTGGAAGTTCAGCATCACATCCGAACTCTCAGATTTCACCAACAGTGAAGATATAGTACTTCAGTGCAGACGAAACTATGGTGTCCTCTGATGTACCTATTTCTTCACGCTGTGTTACCCACCAAGGAGCTGTTGACATGGTGAGAAATGGCTAGCCAGAACAGCACTCTTAAACCAGCAGAACTGCTCTCAACCCAAACAGGTGTGTTCCTTACTGGACTTGTTGTCCTGAATACCACCTATTTCAAATACATGGATAGTTCTATAAGCAAAACAACGGATGTGCTATGGGAATCTCCAGTTTCACCCATTGTGGCCAGCCTTGTTACATGGAGAAGGTATAAAAAAAAATAAAAACAGGCAATTAAAATGAATTTTAAAAGGGGCATAGCACCCAGCCACTGGTTCAATATGTGGATGACACTTGGTTAAGTCCACTCAGAACGAAGTACAGCTTTCAACAGAACACAGCAATGCGGAGACCAAAACATCAAATTTATCAAGGAAGAGGTACCAAACAACACTGGCGTTCTTGGACGCTTGGTAGAAGTTAAGGAAAATAGTAACTGGAGTAGAGGTTTACGAAAAGCCAACACACACAGACCATTTTGATGCTTTGACTCCCACCACCCTTAATCATCACACAAGCTGGGTGTCATCAGAACCCTGCAACAAGAGCTGAGAACCTCCCCACTAGCACAGATGGAAGCTAAGAAAATAAACATCTCAGATGACCCTTAAAACTTGTTGGATATCCGACTGGGCTTTTTGTCAAAAAAGAATAGAAGGAAAGAAATGAACACGAATACTCACAGTAAAGGGGAAGCAAGAACAGGAGAAAGAACATGGTCATCCCATATGTAGCATGGGTCTCCTAGAATTAAGAAGAATTTCAAAAAACACTGTATCCCTGTCTGTCTTTAAACCCGACAACACACGAGGCCAGCAATTAGTACATCTGAAATACCCATACCGAAACACAAACCAGCGAGAAACATCATATACACAGTGAGTGCATGAAGATGCTTCTGATTTTGTATGTGGGGGAGACCAGAAACAGCAACTGCATCAACGTATGGCCCGCACAGAAGAGCCAGATTCCTCTGTCCGGACTCAGCCGTGTACCTGCATCTTAAGGGGAGAAAAAACATACCTTTGAAGATTGAATGTTAACATATGGCAAGGAACTGAGTGGTTCAAGAGAGTGTTAAGGAGGCCATTTACGTGAAAAGAAAGAAACAAGCCTAACTAGAGTGGTGGGGTTCGACACCACTGTCTGGCCATTTACAATGCTGTTTTTAACACCTACTCTGGCGTTCCTATAACACCTCTTGCCACTATCTAATCACGCCCTTAACACCTGGCTGTGATATTCTAATTGGGATTTTCCAGTGTGTAGCATAATTGCACAAATCTTGTACATTCTGAATTGAGAAAGCCATCGGATGACTAGCGAAACGTCTTCAAGAACTATATAAAGCAAGAGTTCCTTGCCAATGTTGAGCTAGAGGTGTGTGCTGTCCTTTTAATAGCATGTAACTTTGGGCCCTCATACTACTCTGGGCCAGCCTCCCCCTGCTGTGACCCCCTAACAACATAGGGACTAATGGTTATGGACGTTAACCCACCAGACTGACCTCAATATGTTATTCGCCATGGCGACTACATAGATTTCCTTAAACTCTTTGCCTCAATTGTCTCTGCCTTTGTTACTTCCTGAAGGTAGTAGGCACACAATACCTTAGGAAGAAATATTGACACATTTTATTATATATAGGTATCTGCCCAAGCCAAAGGTCCTTTTTTGTTCTCATCCTTCTTGACCTCTCCTCTGATTCCACACAGTACATCATTCACTCCGAATGCAAAACTCCTTGGGCCTTCCGGCATAGCTGCATCCAGCTACGAATTCTATCTCTCTAACAGAACTACTCTGTGGTCATATATAATAAAACATCCTCTCTGGTTCTCTTAGTTTAGGGTTTCCGCAGTACTCTGTTCTTGTACCCCCTGTTGTTTTCCCTCTTTACTATTTCGTCTGGGAGAATGCTATTAGCTCATTTTGGTTTTAACTACCATCTGTATGCTATGATACTCAATTATACTTTTAATCCCACCCTAAGTCTGACAACCATCACGCATTTCTGATCTGACTTTCTCTTGCTTCTCCTCATGGATTGTGCACCAATGTCCCATCAAAGTAAAACCTGGTAAAATGGAACTAATCATTTTCCAACCTAAACCTGGTCCCTATCCACCTTTTTCTATTTCTGTTGACAACACCCACTTTACCTATTCAGTTGTCCCGTGATTATTGATTCCTCCACTCTCTCCTTTTCTAATCACATTAACAGTGTTAAAAACTGTTGGCTTTTTCTTGTCATATTGCAAAAATCTGTAGATTACTCTCTCTTTCGACTACTGCTATCTTATCCATGCTTCATCCTATCACGCCTGGACTATTGTAACCTTCTGCTTTCTGTCTTCCTGCTTTCCATCTTTCTCCTTCTCCCCCTTCAGTCAATATTTAACTCTGCGCACACATTGTCCTTGCTCTCAACAGTCAGGAATTAAATATTTTCTGTACCGGCATCTTTACCTCCGCCATTCAACAACGACCTAACAAAAGGAAGTTTCCTGTGAGTGAAAGGAACTAGAGTGGAACGTGTCCCTTTGTTCTTAAGGACTGATCTTAAGGACATAGAACAAGGACAGGTAAGAATTTTGATGGTTGTATGGGTGGTGTGAAAGTTTGAAAATAAGTTTTAAAATAATGATTGTTTGTACTGTTTTAGGACAGTGTGTGCAGGCTGTGTGTGCAGTAGCAGATAAATCTTTCTTTCTTCCAGTCACCGGTTGTGGAAGGGTTATAAGTGTTGTGTTTTTCCCTCTCTCCTGGCTGGGGCCTCATACAATTAGATTGTTCACATTGGTTGACCTGTGTTTGGACGCTAACACAATGACGTTTCCTGTGAGTGAAACGAACTAGAAGTAGAACGTGTCACTTGCTCTTAAGGAGCTTGATCTCAGGACATAGAAAAAGAAGGACCTTGAAACAAGAAGGTCAATTAAACAGGTTGTGCTCCTGTCTGGTGTTGTGTCTTGAAGGGACCATGCATGTTCATCCTCTGCCACAGGTAAGGAACTCTGGAGCTGATGTCTCAGGGACCTATGGTCTGTGTCAGTGTGAGTGGGTTTGCTTTTGGAAGCTTGAGGTGGAGAGTCTACGGGGGTCAGCTTGCAGCATTGCAGGGATTGAAAAAATCCTGGGGGTCAGCAGTCACTAGCTGGGGGTTAGTATAGAGGTGGGTGGAAGTGGGAAAGGAAAAGGTTTGAGTGAGGAGGTAGTTTTTGTAGGGGTTACTAGGGGAAGTGGGGGACAGGTGGGTGCTTTTCCTAGATTGCCCATCCCAGCATATTTGCCATCTCAGGTAATGAAGTGGAGGAGGACACCTCGGAATAGCGTGTATGGAGGGGGGCTAGCCTGGAGCACCCAGGGACTTCCATCTCTGATACAAGGGAGGATGCAACTAAGGATCGTAAATGCTAAGGCATTGGTAGTGGTAGGGGACTATAATAAGGAAGGTAGATAGGGTAATCTTCCGCAAGACCTAATGCTGAACTGCCTAGTGCTAGGGTCGCATGTGGTGGATCGTGTAGACACCGATTATTGGGTGGGGCCGGGTGGGACAAGACTGCGGTCTTGCTTCACATTGGTGCCAATGACAAGTTCGAGGAGGAGTTGAGCTCCTTAAACTGATTTCTGAGAGCTAGGGGCCAAGTTAAAAGAAAGGACCTCCAGGGTTCTGTTTTCAGAAATCCTAACTACCGCAGGACAACGTGCTAAGCCAGTGAGGTCAGCGGAGCTTAGGAGCATTAAACATAGCGAAGAGGGTGGCCATCAGGAAAGATGGTTGTATGGTGTGTGTGAAGTTGAAATAAGTTTGAAACATAAGGATTTGTTTGTACTGTGTTAAGGAACGTGTGTGCGGACTGTGTTGCAGTAAGCAGAAAATTTACTTTCTTCCAGTACCGTTGTGGACGGTTTAATACGTGCTTTGTTTTTTTTCCTCTCTTCCTGGCTGGGGCCTCATACCATTAGGTGTTCATTGTTGGACCTGTGGTTTGGACCTAACAAGGAATTTCCTGTGAGTGAAACGAACTAGAGTAGAACGTGTCACTTGCTCTTAAGGAGTCTTGATCTCAAGGACATGAAAAAGAAGGACATTGAAACAAGAAGGCAATTAAAACCCGGTGTGTGCGTCACTGTACTGGTGTTGTGGTATTATAAGGGACCATGCAATGTGCCATCCTGCCCACAGTAATAGGAACCTGGAGCTGATGTTCCAGGAACCCTATGTCTGTGTCAGGTGTAGTGGGTTGCTTTTTGGAAGCTGAGAGGAGAGCTATCGGGGGCCAGCTTGCAGCATTGCAGGGATTGAAAAAATCTGGGGGGTCCTCAGGCACTAGCTGGGGTTAGTATAGAGTGGTGGAAAGTGGGAAGGAAAGGTGGAGTGAGAGGTAGTTTTGTTAGGGGTACTAGGTGAAGTGGGGGACATGTAGGGTGGCTTCTTCTAGATTGCCCATCCAGCAGATTTGCCATCTCAGGTAATGAGGGAGGAGGACACCTCGTAATTAGCGTGTATGAGGGGCTAGTCCCTTGAGCACCCAGGGACTTCCATCATCTGATACAGGGAGAGGAACTAAGGTCAGTAAATGCTAGGCAGTGGTAGTGTATGGGACTCTTTATAAGGAAGTTAGATAGGGTAATCTGCCGCCAATACCCTACATGCTGAACTGCCTGTGCAGGGTTCGGCATGTGGTGGATCGTGTAGACAGATTATTGGGTGGGGCCGGGTTGGGACACGGCGGTCCCTTTGCGTCACATTGGTGCAATGACCAAGTTGAGGAGGAGGTGGAGCTCTTAACATGATTCTTATAAACTTCGAGAGCTAGGGGCCAAGTTAAAAGAAAGGACCTCCAGGGTACTGTTTCAGAATACTACGCAGGCCACTTGCGAAGCCGTGAGGCAGTGGGAGCTTAGGAGCATTAATACATAGCTAGAGGGTGGCATAAGAAAGAAGAGTTTGGGTTTTTAGAACTGGGCAGCTTTGCTGTCGCTACGGTCTTTAGTAGGGATGGGTTTCCCACTCACTGATGGAGGTGCAGCTGTTCTTAGGGGAGAAGAATGCTAGAGGGTTGGAGTAGATTTTAAACTAGGTTTGGGGGGGGGAGGGTTCTTAGGCAGTCTCACGGATAGATATCCAGGAGGAAGCAGGGTGTAGATAGCCAGTGCTGTGGAAGGGGGGAGGGGCCTAGCATAGGGGATCGGAGGGCATGTGTATTAAAGTGTATGAATAAATTACGGATCATAATCTAAAAGGTATGTTTGCAACGATGCGAGAAGCCTGGCTACAAATGGGTGAATGAATTATGGCGTTGAATGAAAAGTATGATGTAGATCTGTATAACCACAAACGTGGTTGAACAGTTCTCACGACTGTGCTGTAAATTTAAGATGGTATGCCTTTTTTTTAGGCAGGAAAGAGAACAAGGAAAGGGGGGGAGTATGTGTTTATGTTAAAAAAAGAATTGAAGCCATATTTAAAAGAAGAGATAACTGGCGATATGGATGTTAAATTGGAGGCATACGGGTGGAATTAGGCAAAAGGGAAAGGGGGAATGTCATTGTTGGTGTCTGCCTATAAGCCCCCACATGCTAGCATAGATGAGGTGAGCAACTTCAGATGCAGTTGGGCAAAGGGCTGCAAGTTTTGGGAATGTGCATTATGGGGGATTTAATTACCCCTGTCCATTGATTGGTTAGTGGAACTGGCATCACAGAAAAGGCCGATGAGTCCCTGAATTTGCTGCAGGTAATTTTCCTCACCGGTGGTTGGAGGTTTCTACTAGAAAATGAGCTCTGTTTGGACTGGTAATATCTAACTCTTGGAGCGCATATAGATAAAGGTAACTGGAGGCTTAGGGAATGGTAAACAACCATGAAAAATTAGTGGCGTTTGGACTTTGCTATCAAAGGAAGTGCACGGGTGAACAAAGACTTTAATTTCGGGAAGGCAAATTTTTCCCAGGTTAAAAGCTGCTCTGCAGAATGTCACTGGATATGTTATCAGGTAAAGGTAGGCTGAACCCAGTGAAACTGTGTTTCAGGGATTTTAAGCCGTTCACATCTACATTTATACCCTTGGGAATAATGTAAAAAAATAAATCCGCGCCCATGTGGCTGAATTCTGAGTGGAATGAAGGAAGAAAAAGTCTAACCGAGTATATGGTATAGAAAGAACTACTGTAAATACGGTTATATTGATAATCTCCTGGACCGGATAACATACATTCTTGGGTATTCTGTTGTATTCCATAGATCAACGGACTGAAGTTTAGTTCTTGAAGACGTTTCACTAGTCATCCGACTGGCTTTCTCATTCAGAATGACTTGTACAAGATTTGTGGCAATTATGGTACCCTGGAAAATCCCAATTATCATATCATAGTCGGTGTTAAGGGCATGATTGGGATAGTGGCTAAGAGGTGTTATAGGACGCCCAGAGTAATGTGTCAAAACGCATTGTACTGGCAGACATTTGGTGTCGACCCCCCTCCCCCCACTCTATTTAGGCTTGGTTTCTTCTTCTTCTTCATTTTCACATAAATGGCCTCTTACCCCTCTCTTGCCACATCACTTCCTTTGCCAATATGCTGACATTACAATCTTCAAAGGTATGTCCTTTATCTTACGATTCTCAGGTACATGCTGATCCTGACCCAGAATTGGCTCTTTGTGCTGGGCCATACTTTGAATGGCAGTTTGCTGTTTGGTCTCCCCCACAAGACAATTAAGAGCATTCTTCACTGCACTGTTTATATGATGTCGCTTTTCTTGTGTTTTGGTATTGGGTCTTTCAGATTTACCAATTGCTGCCTACATAATTGTTACAGGATTCTTTACAGTCATTCTGAATTGAGAAGCGTCGGATTACTAGCGAAATGTCTTCAAGAACTAATCTTCAGTCCATTTTGATCTAATTGAATCAACGATATACCATGACTGATGAATAAAACCTCACAAAGCCTTGGTACTTAGGGATCTAGGGCCCAATTTATACAAGATCGGTAATCGTTAGCGTCAAATACCGATCGTTATCAAATAACGACCGGGTTTTTACCGATAACGACCGGTTATTTACCGATAACGACGGTATTTACCGATATGTTAAATACCGTACGTTATCGTAAATACCGTTCGTTATTTACCGATAACGACCGTTATTTACCGCTACGACCGTTTTGCCGATATCGGTAAATACCGGTCGTTATCGGTAATAACAGTCGCTATCGGTAAATAACGAGTTAATCGTAAAAAGAAACCCGGTCTTATTTTACGATAACGATCGGTATTTAACGATAAACGATACCGACTTTTATAAATAGGGCCCCCAGGGCAGTTTATCTAATGCCCCATTGTTTCTTTTGTGGCGTGCCTCTGGATTGGAAAAATGCTGATGTTATCCCATATTCAAAAAGGGTAGTCGTTCACAGCCGGGTAATTACAGGCCTGTTGTTTTAACTTCAGTTGTGGGGAAGATCTGGAAAGTTTAATAAGGGACATGTTCTAGAGTATGTTTCAAAGGACTGACATTATAAGTAGTAAACAGCATCGATTTAGGAGGGAGAACTTGTCAAACTAAGTTGTTTGGCTTTCATGAGGAAGTACGTATAAATTTTAGACCTGCAATAACAGTAGATGTAGTTTACTTTGGATTTTGCAAAGCTTTTAAAACTTTCCCCCTTAGCCGACTAATGTATAAGCTGGTCTGTTGGTCTGGGGAGTCACATTTGTACAATGATAAAAAATTGGTTAATGAATATTGCAGCAGAGTAGTTTAAATGTGGCTTCATCATTATGGACTTAAGTGTTCAAGTGGGGTCCACAGGGTTCTTGTGTTGGGTCGCTTCTATTGAATCTATTTATTATTAATGATTTGAAGTGGTATTGCAGCAAGGTTTTCTGTGTTTAGGCCGATACCAAAACTTTGTCGGGCCATTAAAAACTTCAGAGGGAGGATGTGCAACTCGTTTGCAGGGGATCTAGATAATTGTCACATTTGGCTGCTAAGTGGCAGCTGAGATTCAATGTTGATAAATGTAGGTGATGCATTTTGGACTTAAAAATCTTGTGCTACTTCTACTAAGAAACGGCTGTGTGTAAATGATCCCTGTTGGAAGGGATCTTGGAGTTTTTGGGGCATAACAAACTTACAGGTAGCAAGAAGTGCCAGGCGGTCAACAGCCAGGCCAGCCATGGTATTGTCTTGTTAAAGAGAGGTATTGGATTCAAGGGAGGAAAATGTAATTCTCATCCTCTTTACAAAGCACTTGTAAAGCCTCATTGGAATAATGCATAGCAATTTTGAATCCTGTGTACAAAAAGGACATCTTTGAAATGGAAGGGTCTATAGAGGGCAACTAAATGAATAATGGGGATTGGGAGAGCTTGAATATAAGAGAGACTGAAAAGTTCAGTTATTTAACGCGGAGAAAGGCACTTGCTGGGATATTGATTACCGTGTATAATACATTAACTGGCCATACAATAACTATCTGGGGCATTGTTCCCCAATAGCACATGTCAGAGACACAAAGGACCTTTTTCCCCTTCAATAAATTTGGTGTTTTTTCTCTTCCCTTCTCTTCCTCTGTATCAACAGTTAGGCCAGGAAAATGAGGTATTGCTAGATGGGTTGGATACTAGACTGGATGTATCTCTTTATTCAAACTTAACTATAAATACTATAAACTGTAACTAAACTATACTAACTCATTATCCTACAAAATCCTCTCAACATTTCAATCTCACCGCCGCCGCTCTCCGCTCATCCCGAAACCATCTCTTATACAGACCCCCTCACACACCGCCTCCTCTCCCTCGCCTTAAAACTTTTTTCTCTCGTCGTGGCCAATATCTGACATTTTCTATTCCCCTCTCTTTTTGTCAGAAACTCAATAACAAGTTTAAATCTAACGCACTCATCCTACTCCTCTGAGCACGCATAGCATAAGCACCGTTCTTACTATGGCACTTTTACACCCTTTCCCTATGTATCTGTATGTTTACCCACTAATTAGATTGTAAGCTCTACTGGGCAGGGACCTGTTCATCCTTTACATGGTTTCAAGCACTTGAATATTCATGCATACACCCCTTATTTATATATTTAATGTATTTATTGTGATGCATGCGTTTCTTTGGCTGCTCTTCCTCTCTTCTCTCCTTTTGCCTATCTCTGCTCTTCATCCTGTTTATTCATTATTAATGCTGGCATTGACTTTCTACATAAAACAAAAAGAATAAATTAGAACACATCCAATTCTTATCATGTGTAATACTAGCAATCCATAGGCGCATGCACCTCGCGCTCACCCACCCCCGCATGCCTATTTACAGCCCTGGTTAGTAGATAAGTATAAGAATTAAAATCTTTCCTAGTTCTATACCGTCACAATATTCCAATAAATGAAACTGAGAGAAGTACACTATATAAGTGTCTAATTCTTTATTTGCAAAGTGTACAACATTTCGGGGGTTTAGCGGTCCCCTTCCTGAATTCTACAGCTGACTGGTTTTGGGTCAAATACTCAATGACATTATTTGTAATGCTGCATGGTTGTATGTTTTGTAACTATTGTTAAATATTTTGTATTAAATGCTAACCACTTTCTTTTTTTTTAAGCAATCATCGGATTGTTCCTGGACTGAGACAGTAAGTAAAAAATTAATTAGACCAATTAAAGAAAGAGACAAAATAGTGTTGGGAGTTACCAGAAACACTAAAGTTAAAAACTTACAGGCTTATCCAATAAGAGGTTCAAAATTCTTCCCCTGCTGTAATCTGCAGCAACCAATCAGATGTTATCAAATGTTTTCTAACTGTAGTAGACCAGTAAAAAGGAATCATCTAATTGGTTGAAGCAAATTATCAGCTTGGGCAAAATTATTAAAGCCTTATTAATTTAAATATGATGGGATCCATTAGAGCTGATAACCCTCATAGTTCCATTGTCAATTCTGTGGCACTTTATTGTGATTGGGAAAGAAGGCTTGAAATATTCAACTTTCTAACCATTAACGTTTTTTTGTTTTTTTTAGGTCAGAAAAGTTCCTGGGGTATTTGAAGTAAGTAGAAAGCAAAAGTTAATATATAGTTACCCTTTAGAGACTAAAAATATCCTACTATTTAATTCCTACAACACATACATTAGTGATGTTAGGGATGGCCGGTTCGCGGATCCGAACCGGATCCGCTGCGGATTTATCCCGTTCGCGAACGGCGAATTTTTCCGGATTTTCCGCCTTCCGAACTTCCGATTCGCGGATTTTTCGAAAATTTTCGAAATACGAGTTTTCACGTATTTACGGGAATTTTCGAAAATACAAGGATTTCTTAATTCCATACATACGTATTTTCGAAAATTTTCGAAATTACGAGGATTACTTGTATGTTAGAAAATACATATTTCGAAAATACATGAAAACTCGTAATTTCGAAAATTCACGAAAATACGTGAAAACTCGTAATTTCGGAAATTTTTGAAAATACGAAAAATCTCGTTATTTCAAGGGTATTTTTAATTTTAGTGGGTCCGCTGTGGATTTTCGAATTTTCGAATTTTTCCGAAAATTCGCGGATCCTCGAGCGGACCGGATTTTGCGAAGTCGGATATCTCTAGTGATGTTATGCAAAAGCATAAATGTAATGGACCCCTTGTAAGTGAGTGTAACAACAGGGGCCCTGGCCCTCCTGCAGGCTTGGAGGCTGGGTTCCTGACACACTCCCACCCCTTGCCCAATCAGCTTTTTTTAAACAGCTTATCACATGTCCTCTGTAAACATAATCCTTGGTAAACATAAACCCTTGGTAATCAGAATCCTTTTATACATAATAAATACATGGAGAATAATCAACTCTTTTACAATTTATAATTCTTGAGCACTGTATAGGATTGTTAGATTGGCAATGCACCAGTTCTTACTATGGCACTTCTACCCTTCCCTATGTATCTGTATGTTACTCACCTAACTAGAGTGTAAGCTCTATGGGGCAGGGACCTCTTTCTACGTTACATGTTTCAAGCACTTGTATATTTTAGGACACACATACTTATTATTATATTTTTGTCCCCTTGTACAGCTTTTTTTATTCTAATATTTTACAGCGATGCGTCCCCAAGTGGCGATATATAAATAAACATATACTTACATACAAACATATATACATTTGATGATTCTTTTTCCCATAGTTATCTTTATTTATTTATATTATTTTTATACTATGTTTATTCTTATTATAATTTTTTAGGATCCCAGAAATAGATTAGAATCTTTGGAAATCATCGGCGTTGGAGGATATGGAAAGGTCTATAAAGTAAGTTTCTCTAATAATATCTAATTCAAATATTTGTTTATAGAGCCATAAATTAAATAAAGACAACTAAAGCCTCAGAACAGCACTAAACAATTTGATATAAAAGCAGCAATCTGTATCTCACCTTTCATTTTGATGTGGTTGCTGGAAAATTTACTTTAAATTTACCATGAGGTTGTGTGCATTTCCCAGCATTCCAGTTTTGCACAGTGTGGTCATTGACCACTGTGTACTTTGCACATGCCCAATCCTAAACTATTTCAGGAACTTGTTACAGCAGGTCACACCTACTAGTAGTCTCTAACCAATCCTGGAACAGTCCATATTAGACAGGGAATCATGTGTGGCCAGATAGTTCGCATTCACACTGTTTTCAATTCTTCAGAACATTTCTTTTCTTACATTTATTTTAATGCTATTTAAGTGGCAGTTACAGATTATTGGTATTCTGTTATGGTGGATGCTTTCAGATTATGGAGTATAAAAATGTTGGTTAAGTTCTCCTTTAAAATAAAAATCACTGCAAAACTTTTCTCTTACAGAGCCGATATAAAGACCAGGAACAAGAAATAGCCGTAAAAATCTCCAATTTTAGAACGGTAAGTGTCTGTGTTGCCTGTCCTGTTAATCTGCTGCAACCAATCAGATGTTATCTAACTGCAGTAAACCCATTAATAGCTAATATCTGATTGGTTGTTGAGCAAATTTTTAGCATAGGACTAGATTGACGTATGTCTTAATTCAACTTTCATTACTATGTTACTATGTGTAAGGCGATGCAGTTTTGCAAAGATGCTCATGTCTTAAGAAACATTTTTTTACATTAAATCTTTATAACTGAACGTATGATTCCCATAATGGAAATGTAATGTAATGGGTGATGGTTTAAAATTAGTTTATATAGTAGCTTTTCAATTTCTATTCAATTTACAGGGGGGGGGGATTTTAGAATTTATTGGTGTTTGCTTGTGAAGGTTCTTATTCATCCAGGTCATGGTATATCTGTTGTATTCAATTAGATCAACTGGACTTGAAGATTAGTTCTTGAAGACATTTCGCTAGTCATCCGACTGGCTTTCTCAATTCAGAATGACTTGTACAAGAATCTGTAACAATTATGTAGGCAGCAATTGGTAAATCTGAAAGACCCAATACCAAAACACAAGAAAAGCGACATCATATACACAGTGCAGTGAAGAATGCTCTTAATTGTATGTGGGGGAGACCAAACAGCAACTGCATCAACGTATGGCCCAGCACAGAAGAGCCAATTCCTCGGGTCAGGACTCAGCCATGTACCTGCATCTTAAGGATAAAGGACATACCTTTGAAGATTGTAATGTCAGCATATTGGCAAAGGAATGTGACTGGTTCAAGAGAGGTGTTAAGGAGGCCATTTATGTGAAAATGAAGAAACCAAGCCTAAATAGAGGTGGGGGAGGGGGGTTCGACACCAACTGTCTGCCATGTACAATGCTGTTTTGACACCTTACTCTGGGCATTCCTATAACACCTCTTAGCCACTATCCAATCACGCCCTTAACACCTGACTATGATATGCTAATTGGGATTTTCCAGGGTACATAATTGCCACAAATTCTTGTACAAGTCATTCTGAATTGAGAAAGCCAGTCGGATGACTAGCGAAACGTCTTCAAGAACTAAAATTCAAGTCCAGTTGATCTAATTGAATACAACAGATATACCCAAGGATGTATTTTATCCGGTCCAGGAGATTTATCAATATTAACCTTATTTACAGTAGTTCTTTCTATACCATATCCTCGGTTAGACTTTTTCTTCCTTTCCATTTGCCACTTCAGAATTCAGCCACATGGGCGCGGATTTATTTTTTTTACATTTATTTCCCAAGGGTATAAATTTAGATGTGAACTGGCTTAAAATCCCCTTGAACACAGTTCACTTCTGTTCAGTACCTTTACCTGATAATACATTATCCCAGTTGACATTCTGAAGAGCTACTTTTAACCTGGGAAAATTTGCCTTCCCGAAATTAAAAGTCTTTGTTCACCCAGTGCACTTTTCCTTTTGATAGCAAAGTCCAAACGCCACTATTTCATGGTCACCATTCCCTAAGCCTCCAGTTACCTTTATATCTATAATGCGCTCCAAGATGTTAGATATTACCAGATCCAACAGAGCTCCTTTTCTAGTAGAAACCTCAACCACCTGTGAGAGAAAATTATCCTGCAGCAAATTCAGGAACTCATTGCCTTTTTCTGTGATGGCAGTTCCACTACACCAATCAATGTCAGGGTAATTAAAGTCCCCCATAATGAGCACATTCCCCAAACTTGCAGCCCTTGCCAACTGCATATGAAGTTGACTCACCTCCTCTCTGCTAGCATTTGGTGGCTTATAGCAGACACCAACAATGACATTACCCCCTTTCCTGTTGCCTAATTCCACCCATATTGCCTCCACTTTAACATCCATATCGCCAGTTATCTCTTCTTTTAAATATGGCTTCAATTCTTTTTTTAACATAAACACATACTCCTCCCCCTTTCCTTTTTTCTCTTTCCTGCCTAAAAAAGGCATATCCATCTAAATTTACAGCACTGTCGTGAGAACTGTTCAACCACGTTTGTGCTATACCTATTACATCATACTTTTCATTCAACGCCATAATTTCCAATTCACCCATTTTGTCAGCCAGGCTTCTCGCATTTGCAAACATACATTTTAGATTATGATCCTGTAATTTATTCATACACTTTAATACACATGCCTCCGTATCCCCTATGCTAGCCCCTCCCCCCTTTCCACCAGCCACTGGCCTATCTACACCCTGCTTTCCTCCTGGGATATCTATCCCAGTGAGACTGCTAATACCTCCCTCCCCCAACCTAGTTTAAAATCTCCTCCAACCCTCTAGCCATCTTCTCCCCTAAAACAGCTGCACCTCCCTCAGTGAGGTGCAACCCATCCCTACTAAAGAGCCTGTAGCCGACAGCAAAGTCTGCCCAGTTCTCAATAAACCCAAACTCTTCTTCCTTATGCCACCCTCTTAGCTATGTATTAATGCTCCTAAGCTCCCGCTGCCTCACTGGCTTAGCACGTGGCTGCGGTAGTATTTCTGAAAACAGTACCCTGGAGGTCCTTTCTTTTAACTTGGCCCCTAGCTCTCAGAAATCATGTTTAAGGAGCTCACCTCCTCCTCTAACTTTGTCATTGGCACCAATGTGAAGCAAGACCGCCGTGTCCCAACCCGGCCCCACCCAATAATCTGTCTACACGATCCACCACATGCCGAACCCTAGCACTAGGCAGTTCAGCATGTAGGGTCTTGGCGGCAGATTACCCTATCTACCTTCCTTATAATGAGTCCCCTACCACTACCACCTGCCTAGCATTTACTGATCCTTAGTTCCTCCTCCCTTGTATCAGAGATGGAAGTCCCCTGGGTGCTCAAGGGACTAGCCCCCTCCATACACGCTAATTCCGAGGTGTCCTCCTCCACTTCATTACCTGAGATGGCAAATCTGCTGGGATGGGCAATCTAGGAAGAAGCCACCCTACCTGTCCCCCACTTCCCCTAGTAACCCCTAACAAAACTACCTCCTCACTCAACCTTTCCTTTCCCACTTCCACCCACCTCTATACTAACCCCAGCTAGTGCCTGCTGACCCCCCAGATTTTTTCAATCCCTGCAATGCTGCAAGCTGCCCCCGTAGACTCTCCACCTCAGCTTCCAAAAGCAAACCCACTCACACCTGACACAGACATAGGTTCCCTGGAACATCAGCTCCAGGTTCCTATACATGTGGCAGGATGCACATTGCATGGTCCCTTCTAATACACAACACCAGTACAGTGACGCACACACCTTGTTTAATTGCCCTTCTTGTTTCAATGTCCTTCTTTTTCTATGTCCTTGAGATCAAGCTCCTTAAGAGCAAGTGACACGTTCTACTCTAGTTCGTTTCACTCACAGGAAACTTCCTTTTGTTAGGTCCAAACCACAGGTCCAACCAATGTGAACACCTAATTGGTATGAGGCCCCAGCCAGGAAGAGAGGGAAAAAACAAAACACTTATTAACCCTTCCACAACCGGTTACTGGAAGAAAGAAAGATTTGTCTGCTTACTGCACACACAGTCCTGCACACACTGTCCTTAACACAGTACAAACAATCCTTATTTTCAAACTTATTTTCAAACTTTCACACACACCATACAACCATCAAATTATTAAATGTCCTTTCTCTATGTCCTTAAGATCAAGGTCCTTAAGAACAAGGGACACGTTCCACTCTAGTTCATTTCACTCACAGGAAACTTCCTTTTGTTAGGTGTTGTTTAATGGGAAGGTAAATATGCGGTACAGAAAATATTTAATTTCCTGATTGTTAGAGAGCAAGACAATGTGTGCGGCAGAGTTAAATATTGACTGAAGGGGAGAAAGATGGAAAGCAGGAAGACCAGAAAGCAGAAGGTTACAATAGTCCAGGCGTGATAGGATGAGAGCATGGATAAGCATAGCAGTAGTCGAAAGAGAGAGTAATCTACAGATTTTTGCAATATTACAAAGAAAAAAGCAACAGTTTTTTTAACACTGTTAATGTGATTAGAAAAGGAGAGAGTGGAATCAATAATAACCCTTTAGCAACGTGACAACTGAATAGGGTAAATGTGGGTGTTGTCAACAGAAATAGAAAAAGGTGGGATAGGACCAGGTTTAGGTGGGAAAATGATTAGTTTCGTTTTACTCAGGTTTACTTTGAGGCATCGGTGCACCATCCATGAGGAGAAGCACAGAGAAAGTCAGAAATGCGTGATTGGTTGTCAGTACTTAGGGTGGGGATTAAAAAGTATAATTGAGTATCATAGGCATACAGATGGTAGTTAAAACCAAATGAGCTAATAGCATCTCCCAGCGAAATAGTAAAGAGGGAAAACAACAGGGGTACAAGAACAGAGTACATGCGGAAACCCTACACTAAGAGGAACCAAAGAGGATGTTTTATTATCATATGGCACAGAGTAGGTTCTGTTAGAGAGATAGGATCGTAGCCTGGATGCCGCTTCATGCCGGATGCCCAAGGAGTTTTTGCATTCGGAGTGAATGATCTACTGTGTTGAAATCAGAGGAGAGGTCAAGAAGGATGAGAACAGAAAATGGACCTTTGGCTTGGGCAGCCTACCTTATATATAATAATAATGTGTCAATATTTCTTCCTAAGGTATTTGTGTGCCTCTACCTTCAGGAAGTTAGCAAATGCAGAGACAATTGAGGCAAAGAGTTTAAAGTGAATCTATGTATCCGCCATGGTGGAATAACGTTATTGAGGTCAGTCTGGGTGGGTTAACGTCCATAACCATTAGTCCCTTTGTTGTTATTGGGGTCACAGCAGGGGAGGACTGGCCCAGAGTAGTCTGAGGGGCAAGTTACATGCTTAAAAGGCACAGCACACACCTCTAGCTCTAACATTGGCAAGGAACTCTTGCTTTATCTATATCTGTTGTATTCAATTAGATCAACTGGACTTGAAGTTTAGTTCTTGAAGACGTTTCGCTAGTCATCCGACTGGCTTTCTCAATTCAGAATGACTTGTACAAGAATCTGTGGCAATTATGTACCCTGGAAAATCCCAATTAGCATATCACAGCCAGGTGTTAAGGGCGTGATTAGATAGTGGCTAAGAGGTGTTATAGGAACGCCCAGAGTAAGGTGTTAAAACAGCATTGTACATGGCAGACAGTTGGTGTCGAACCCCACCACCTCTATTTAGGCTTGGTTTCTTTATTTTCACATAAATGGCCTCCTTAACACCTCTCTTGAACCACTCACGTTCCTTTGCCAATATGTTAACATTACAATCTTCAAAGGTATGTCCTTTATCCTTAAGATGCAGGTACACGGCTGAGTCCTGACCAGAGGAATTGGCTCTTCTGTGCTGGGCCATACGTTGATGCAGTTGCTGTTTGGTCTCCCCCACATACAAATCAGAGCATTCTTCACTGCACTGCACTGTGTATATGATGTCGCTTTTCTTGTGTTTCGGTATTGGGTATTTCAGATGTACTAATTGCTGCCTCAGTGTGTTGTCGGGTTTAAAGCAGACAGGGATACGGTGTTTTTTGAAAATTCTTCTTAATTTCTCGGAGACCCCTGCTACATATGGGATGACCATGTTCTTTCTCCTGTCTTGCTTTTCCCCTTCACTGTTAGTATTCGTGTTCATTTCTTTCCTTCTACTTCTTTTGACAAAAGCCCAGTCTGGATATCCACAAGTTTTAAGGGCTCCTCTGAGATGTTTCATTTCTTTAGCCTTCGCCTCTGTGCTAGTGGGGATGTTCTCAGCTCTGTGTTGCAGGGTTCTGATGACACCCAGCTTGTGATCTAAAGGGTGGTGGGAGTCAAACATCAAATACTGGTCTGTGTGTGTTGGTTTTCTGTAAACCTCTACTTCCAGTTTACTATTTTCCTTAACTTCTACCAAGCAGTCCAAGAAAGCCAGTTTGTTGTTTTGTACCTCTTCCCTTGTAAATTTGATGTTTTGGTCTACCGCATTGTGTTCTGTGAAAGCTTGTACTTCGTTCTGGTGGACTTTAACCCAAGTGTCATCCACATATCTGAACCAGTGGCTGGGTGCTATGCCCTTAAAAGTATTAATTGCCTGTTTTTCTACCTCCTCCATGTAAAGGCTGGCCACAATGGGTGAAACTGGAGATCCCATAGCACATCCGTGTTTTTGCTTATAGAACTTATCCATGTATTTGAAATAGGTGGTATTCAGGCACAAGTCCAGTAAGGAACACACCTGTTCTGGGTTGAGATCAGTTCTGCTGGTAAGAGTGCTTTCTTGGCCTAGCCATTTTCTCACCATGTCAACAGCCTCCTTGGTGGGTATACAGGTGAAGAGAGATGTCACATCATAGGACACCATAGTTTCTTCTGCACCGAGTACTATATCTTCAATCTTGTTGGTGAAATCCTGAGAGTTCTGGATGTGATGCTTAGAACTTCCCACCAATGGTCCTAAGATGTTGGCTAGGTATTTTGTAACCTTGTATGTTACAGGGTTGATGCTGCTGACTATAGGTCTTTGTGGTGCCCCTTCCTTATGTATCTTTGGGAGTCCATATATGCATGGATGTGCAGCAGGGTAGAGGTGATGATACATTGCTCGATCAATGGCTTTATCCTTTTGAAGCTGCTGTAGTAAGTCTATGACCCTTTTCTTGTAACGGCTGGTGGGATCCCTTGTTAAAGCCTCATATGTGTTGTTATCACATTAGCATGGTAGTCTGAGGTGTTGAGTACCACTGTGCATCTTCCCTTGTCTGCCGGTAGAATGGTGATACTGGAATCTTTCTTGAGGGATGTTAAGGCTCTTCTTTTCTTGTGTGGTCAGGTTAGATGAAGGAGTTTTAGCACTGGCTAAGGCTGCAGATAACTTAAGGCGAAGTTGTTCTGCCTCACTCTGTGGTACCTTATTATTGTGGATTGAGGCTTCTGTGGCTGCTATAATATCCACCACAGGGATGGCTTTAGGAGTGATAGCAAAATTCAAGCCCTTAGCAAGGACTTCCATTTCTGACTGGGTCAGGATCCTGTTAGACAAGTTTCTCACCCATTCCTCTTTGTTTGATGAAGTGACACTTCCCTCCTTTTGTATCCAAGGTAGTTGTTCTCCTTTGGTGGTGTTCTGGAATGACAGAATAGAGAACTTGTTCTGTTGCCTTTGTTTGCCCTTACAGTGCTGAGAAAGCTGTGCTTGTTTGGTGAACTCTATCACTCTTTCCCAGATGGCCACAGGTAGCTGTGAGGCCAGGTTCTGTTCTAGTTGACTAATGTTGTGCATTAAAGCATCAACTGTAAAATGTGTCTGTCGTACCTGTTCATTCAGGAGCTGTGTTTGAGCCTTTTGCAGTATCTGTTTGGCTCTGATGCCTTTAACTGTGGAATCCAGACGTATGCTGCATGGTACTAGCCTTTAATGTCTGCATCGGAGGTTAAATCGCAGGTGATTTCTGTAGTCTGCCAGTTTCCTTGCTGTCTTTTCATATTGCCGTACAAGTTTGAGGGTTTTCTCCCCAAAATGATTTCAAACATGCTTGTGAAGGTTCTCATTCATCCAGGTCATGGTATAGCTGTTGTATTCAATTAGATCAACTGGACTTGAAGTTTAGTTCTTGAAGACGTTTCGCTAGTCATCCGACTGTCTTTCTCAATTCAGAATGACTTGTACAAGAATCTGTGGCAACTATGAACCCTGGAAAATCCCAATTAGCATATTACAGCTAGGTGTTAAGGGCGTGATTGGATAGTGGCTAAGAGGTGTTATACGAACACCCAGAGTAAACTGTCATTTACCAGTCAACCCTCTAGTTCACTAGCCGTGTTAGTCAGTCCTCCAGTTCATTAGCAGTGTTAGTCAGTCCTTCAGTTCATTAGCCAGTGTCATCAGCCCTCCAGATCATTGTTGTCAGATGACAGTTGTCAGCCGTCCAGTGTTGTCATTCCCTGAGATCATTAGACAGTGTTGTCACCCCTTCAGATTGTTAGCCAGTTAAAGTTAGCCCTCCAGTTCATTATCAGTGTGGTCAGCCTCCCAGTTTATTATTCAGTGTTTGCCAGCCCTCCAGTTCAGTAGCTGGTGTTTGTCAGCCCTCCGATTCTATTAGTAAAAAAGGAAAATTGGGTAAGTATAACTTGACTTAGAAAGTGTACCTAGGGGTGAGGACTTAGAGATTTAGGATCTCACCCCGGATACTTGTAAGGGGAAGGAGGAAGATTTTAGCACTATAATTGTCCTTTAACCACATCATACACTTAAAATGGGAATAGTAGTCTTAAAAATGGGCGTAACATAAGCAAAGTGTGTGACCATAGCGAAGTGGGCGTGGTCAAAAATGTTGAAATCTACCGTGAATGGGCCACTTGGTTGTATTGCCCCCCCCAGGCCAAAAGGTCCCAGTCCTCCCCTGGGTCACATAGAGCAAGGGGACACCCAGGATTACGTGATATGTTACGATTTGACTTACATTGGCATTTAGTGATGGCGAACCTTGATGTTGGAAATTTACAAATCCCTGCAACCAAGGCATGCAGAGTTGTAGATTCTAACCATCTGGAATACCAATTTGGGTAATCTCTCTATCACAGTCATTGCACAAGGAAAGAGACATTGTATTTAGATATTTGCTATCAACCTTCATGGTCTGTATCCAGACGGACACTTGTCACTATAGATCTCCACTGCTGGACTCATTGGCTGAGTCATGTTTACACGTGACATCACCAGCATCTTTGAAGAGCTAAAAATCAGTGTCCTGGGTAAATGTAAAAAAATGATAGCACTGTAAATAGTGGACAAGACGGTATGTAACATATGCAATACTGCAATGCTAGTGATTGTTGGTACTGGGGTAATATATATAAACAGGGTTGGCATTTGTTCTGATGAGGTTGGCGGTCACAGCCTGTAGGGGAGATAGAAATGAGGTGACTAACTAGAGATAGTTAGGGGGCTGCAGCCAGAGGAGCAAATGAGAGAGGGGGTGGGACATGGTCTAAGCGTGGAAAGGGCACAAACTGCAAATAAAGAGACAGTCTCAATATAGGGAGAACAAGTAAAGAGAAAGAGACGTTAGGCAGAAAGGAGAAAGGAAGGGATACAAAGTTGTATGTATGTATGTATGTATATGTTTATATAACGCCACTAGGGGACACAGCGCTGTACAGTAACAAAATACAAGAAAGTCATACAAGGGGGATAAATACATAGATAGTTCAGTACATAAATATATAACTTATATAAATAGAAGTGCTAGGGCTTTGCCACAAGAGTTAATGAGGTCCTTGCCCCATAGAGCTTACAATCTAGTTAGGTGGGTAACACAGAGATACAATGGGATGGGTATAAGTGCTGGAGTGAGACGTATACAGTGCAAATAAAACAATCAAATGCTGTACTGGTTACCAGATAAGTAGGATGTAAGGCTAGATTTAAACCTGATGATTGAGGTTTCTTGACGTATAGAGAGGGGAATAGAATTCCAGAGGATGGGAGCTACAAGAGAGAAAGATTTAAGGCGAGAGGAAGCAGTCCGAGTGGGGGGTCTGTACAGGAGCTGGTTCTGCGATGAGCGGAGGGTACGGGAACATATGGGGAGACTAGAGAGGAAATATAAGGAGGAGGAGCAGAGCGAAGGGATTTAAATGTTAGGAGAAGGATTTTGTATGTGATGCGCTGTTTAACGGGGAGCCAGGTTGTCATCCGCTACAGAGGAGATTTGGGATCCGGTTTATTAGAGAGCGAAACAATATGTGTGGCAGAGTTAAGTATAGACTGAAGGGGAGAGACACAAATGACATTTAACTGTGACTAAGGGGCCCCATGTTTATTTTTTGCCCAGGCCCCCATTTGAGCTCAAACTTGTCCTCTGTGGGGCAAATATTTTCTTTAAAGAGTATTAGCAAAAAATATTTAAATATACAATGTACAAAATATTTTTATTACTGAGGATATCCACCAATATTTAACATTTACTAAATGTTCATACTTTTTTTTTTAAAATAAAAGGCATCCTTATTTATATATTGTGGGTATATGACAACTTTTAAGCATAGGCTTTATTCCTATAAATTCTTCACCTTCCATTTTCAATTACATATCCAGTGCCTAGATGGGTACTTAATATAAAATACAATGTGATTATATCATTGATTAAAAAAGATAATTAATTTACATTGCAGGACCCCATTTAATACCATACTGTTTGCTCTATACATATTATAAAAATATACTATTATATATTATAGAATAAAATAGTAAAAACAGGGATTTTAATATTAATAATCTTTTTTCTTTGTATTAACTTGTTTGTTTCCATGGCAACCCAAATGTCTTTGCTGTGAACTTGCCAGCAAGTGGTGATGTCACCATTGATGATGTCATTGATGACACCACACATTATAAAAGAACATACTAGGTAAAATTTACTCATCTACAAATTCATTAGAGGTGAGTATACATTTTTTGTTGTCCATAATTTAATGTCAGTTGATATCAAATGAAAGGTAGAATTAATTTCCATACATAGAAGAGGGCTGTGGGGTCGTTCATTAGGTAAAATTATAATTACAAAAAGTGGAAGTGCTACTGATCTGACCAAAACATTAGAACAAAGAAAAATACTAATCTTCATAAACTGACACTGATTGGGTATTGTTGGTCATTGATGTTTCTATAGTAGTGGAGGCTGAGAATGGGTATTGTTGGTCATTGATGTTTCTATAGTAGTGGAGGCTGAGAAACTGATATATCTTTTTACTCTGTAAGAATGTTTGATTCAATACACAGAGATACATAACTGTCCTCCACCCATATCGAACAATGTTTCTAAGAATGTATAGACCCTGCAGACTAATAATGGTGAATGTTCATTGGCACATTAGTATAGACCCTGCAGACTAATAATGGTGAATGTTCATTGGCACATTAATTTTTAATATTTATTTACACCTCCGTATTTATATTTATTGTGACTGGTGATTATTTTATATAATAAAACTCTCATTTACCTATCCCAAAAGCAACAAGTGATGGAAATGTCGTCTGTGAAAATGCCTATTATTAAGCTCCTCCTTCATTAACATATGTTCTGCAATTTTAGAGATGGAAGAATCATCAGAGCAATATGTGTGGCGAAGCGTAAGTTTAGCACTGGTTTTAAGGGGAGAGACACAAAGACATTTAATGTGACTAAGGGGCCCCATGTTTTATTTTTGCCCAGGCCCCCATTGAGCTCAAACTTGTCCTCTGTGGGGGCAAATATTCTTTAAAGAGATTAGCAAAAAAATATTACAATATACAATGTACAAAAATATTTTATACTGATGGATATCCACCAATATTTAAACATTACTAAATGTTCAAATTTTTTTTTTAAAATAAAAGGCATCCTTATTTATATATGGGGGTATATGACAACTTTTAAGCATAGGCTTTATTCCTATAAATTCTTCACCTCCATTTTCAATTACAATCCAGTGGCCTAGATGGGTACTTAATAAAATACAATGTGATTATATCATTGAATTAAAAGATAATTAATTAATTGCAGGACCCCATTTAATACCATACTGTTTGCTCTAATACTATTATAAAAATATACTATTATAATATAGAATAAAATAGTAAAAAACAGGGATTTTAATATTAATAATCTTTTTTTTGTATTAACTTGTTTGTTTCCATGGCAACCCAAAGGTCTTTGCTGTGAACTTGCCAGCAAGTGGTGATGTCACCCATTATATGTCATTGAGGGACACCACACCATTATTAAAAGAACAACTAGGAAAATTTATCACTACAAAATCATTAGAGGTGAGTATACATTTTTTGTTGTCCATAATTTAATGTCAGTTGATCTCAAATGAAAGGTTTAGAAAGTCATTCCATACATAGAAAGAGGGCTGTGGGATCGATCAGTAGGTTAAATTTAATTACAAAAAGTGGAGAGTGCTACTGATTCTGACCAAAAACATTAGAACAAAGAAAAAAGATGATTAATGTACATTGCAGGACCCGTTAATACCAAACTGTTTACACTTAAAAACACAGGTAAGAATATACTATTATATACAGTATTATAGAATAAAATAGTAAAAAACAGGGAATTTTAATTTTAATCATCTATTTCTTGCAATTAACTTGTTTGCTTACCATGGCAACCCATTTTTATGAGGCCGTTATTTATTTCAGTTGATATCAAATCCAATGTAGAATTTCCATAGAAACGAAGGGGCTGTGGGATCATTGCGATATTATATAATTAATATCCATTAATCGCTTGTATTGAGCACAATACAGACACAATGATCACAGCTCGTGTGGTTCTAACACAGGCATATTTTCCATCAATACTGTCAGTTAAACTGTATTTTTCCCAATATTAATCTAATTTTGTGCTTTCTCACCTCCACGTATAGTCTTCATAATGAGTTTTGAAGTGTTTAGCCGACGCGCAATGGAGGTAAGGCTGCCTTTTAAATTAATGTAGTGTTAAGACATTTTATAATAAGGATTATATTTGATTTATAGGTACAAATTGATAAATAACCTGTTTCCTTCTAAGGAATATGGAAAGCTAAAAATCAATATCAATAGGATGCATCCAATAGCAACATCATTTCTCTGTTGGCAATTATTAAATGGTCCTTACCAGTGGCAATGCTAAAGGGATTTTCCCTATGGTATAAAAATAGTAATCTGACGGTACGACTGCAGAGTACCCTATTCTATTATTTATTTCATCCCATTATTATATGTATTTCTAGATATTAGGTTTTTTCAGATTTGCTGACCCTTTTTGTTTTCTTTCTCTTTTAAGGAAACCAAAAGCTGGACCAATCCAGCAATTGTTATCCAGGAGGAAGTAAGTAGAAAAGAACATGTGATCAGTTACATTTCCAAATGTGACTTTATATGATTTTCATTCTCTGAAATTGTCTTGTTTTTCCACCTGTTAATATAAAGACCTGATATATCTACTAAGGACACAAGATTAGTGGGGTTGTAGTTATGTGAATATGTATTTCTAATCAAATATACTAGTCAAGAACATCTTGATCATTTTTGATACAGTTTTAGGCTGAGGCCACACTGCAACGCACAGGAATCACGCACAAAATCGTGAGCGTTTGCGTGTGTGTTTTACGCATGCAATTTTGACGTTTTCCGTTATGGAAACGTATGTGTTACCAAAACGAGAACGGATGCACAAGCGCATTCGTATTGGAAAATCAATTTTTGCGTTCCCGTGATTTCCATTTTAGAGAAAATCGCTGACGCAATCTTGAATGCAAAACACGCAAAAAACGTGCTAGTGTGGCCTAGCCCTTAGAGTAACGCTGAATACAGACGTGTGGGTGCAACACACAACTAGCTGGTGAATGTCCGTTGCGCCCGAGAATTGGCTTGTGGGCGAACGGTCGGCAGCGATCACACACTGTTCGTAGCTTAAGAAAAAAATCTATACCAAACCTAAATTACATTCTTAATCTCTTACTGAAGGTGAAGATCGCAAAGCAGTCTAATTGGAAGAGTTTAAAAAATTCTTCCTTGTCGGACTGTTCCGGCGGAAAAAAGAAGGTAGACCAGTTCTTTTTTTAAATAGTTTTAAGATATAATACAATAAAACCTTTATAATTAATTAACAGTAACATAACCAGTAAAAGGTGGAGGCCACAATTAATATACGTGGATCTAAACAATCCATGTAGATTCAGACGTTGCAGTAATTTATAACGATTTCATTTCCGCTAATTGCATTAATTTAGATATATTGTGTATCACTGCCTATGAGATAGAGAGGCTAATAGTGGGTATTGGATTACTGTGACATGACCTTTATACATCCTTATATTGTCTACATGTAGGTATATCATTTAAATCCAACTTTGTATTTGTTGTAATTTTATTTATCCTGTCTTTTTAAAGTCCTCACAGAAGATAGTAGCCACTTGCAGCAGATAGAAGGCGGGAGATATCTCTCTGGTAAGATCCTCTCATTCTAACTTGCTGGTTTTATCTCTTTTCTGTGGTGTTTTATAGGTGGGAAACAAATTCGAGACCCAGTGACCACTTAAAAAGTGTGATCTATACCCATAGAATGTAATACAAACCCAAATTGAAAACATTTTTATACTAATCTTCATAAACTGACACTGATTGGGTATTGTTGGTCATTGATGTTTCTATAGTAGTGGAGGCTGAGAAACTGATATATCTTTTTACTCTTCCCTGCCCAATAATCAAGTTAGTAAGAATGTTTGATTCAATACACAGAGATACATAACTGTCCTCCACACATATCGAACAATGTTTCTAAGAATGTATAGACCCTGCAGACTAATAATGGTGAATGTTCATTGGCACATTAATTTTAATATTATTTACACCTCCGTATTTATATTTATTGTGACTGGTGATATTTTATTAATAAAAACTCTCATTTACCATATCCCAAAAGCAACAAGTGATGGAAATGTCTGGTCTTGAATGACGTAAGTAGAGAATCATATTTATTTCAGTATTTATAATTTGTTATATAAAAATTTTGGCAAACATCTGTTACGCTTAGGGCAGTATGACAAACCACTTTGTTTAGACAAAAATCTTAATGGGCAGGGATATATAATAAAACAATCTACAATCATCACTGCCTCTACTCAAGTATAAAAGTAATGACAGATAATGATAGTGGGCTATCACTCCAAGCATATGTATGCAAAAAAAAACCACCCAGCATATCTACCAGCCCGTAGTCCAGTCTGTAAGTAATACAAACTACATTCTGGAGAGATGGCCAGTGGTTAAAACAGGGCCTAGTTGGGACGTGGTTCTTTCTATGACCAAACTGTCCGAGCTTTCTCAGTCATGCTGCTCTCATTCCATGAATAATGGGGCATTATTTCAATATTATAAAACTTATAAGTCTCCTGGCTGTTTCCAATCAAATAATCTATTTATAGTAGAAGAGCAAATTATCTGTTACATTTTTTGAGCAAATGCATAATACAGTTATTATTATGATCTATACATTACTACAAATGACATTGGACAGAAGTATATATAAGGCACCCCGACAGACATCCTTTACTTTAGAGAATTATAGTCCATAAAATGGTAGGCATGGCTCGACCGACAAAACTCTGAATGTCGGTCGGTTGGGCGAATTATTGTTGGTGTTGTACCCAGCTTTACACAGATAAACTTCTGCACCACTTATTGAACAAGCCCCCATAATGTAGTAGTAAGAATGAAAATGTAAAAAAATTACATTTCTTCTTCAGGATATCGAAATGTCTGCAGTGCCGGTCATCGAATGAATTACCAAATGACAGAAGAATAGTATTTAAATTTTACATTTAACTTACAAAAGATCACATATTTTTTTCCCCACTCCATTAGATGGTTTGTTGGTAAAAAAAAACAGCACTAAGCACAAAGTGTGACATAGTCACAATCCCGCACCTGTTAATAAAAAAATTCAGCCCACCGCTTAGCCTTTTTGATTGGCCCAGCAGTAGGTCACTCAAACACACCACATTGTGGCAGGCCTATGTTTATAGGTGCAATGCTCTCCACCCTACCCTAGAGGTCACAATATTCCAATAAATGAAACTGAGAGAAGTACAAGATATAAGTGTCTAAATTCTGTATTTGCAAAGTGTACAACGTTTCGGGGGCTCAGCAGTCCCTTCTATGAATTCCACAGTGACTGGTTTTGGGTCTAATACTCATGCATTATTTGTAATGCTGCATGGTTGTTTGTTTTAACTATAGTTAAATATTTTGTATTAAAATTGCTAACAACTTCTTTTTCTTTAAGGAATCATCAGATTGTTCCTGACTGAGACAGTAAGTGAAAAAATAAATGAGACAATTAAATAAAGAGACAAAATAGTGTTGGGAGTACCAGAAAAAATATAGTTAAAAACTACAGGCTTATTCAACAAATTCTTCCCCTGTTCTTAGTTGCACAACGAATCATGTTGATCAAATGTTTTCAACTGTAGTAGACCAGAGTAAAAGGGATCATCTATTATTTGAGACAAACTATCAGCACGGGCAAAATTTAAATAAGCCTTCTAATTTTAATTACACATTGGTGGCACCGGCGAAGGCGGAAGTCAGAAGACATAGGTATGCCTCTACGGATGGAAGTGGGGCATATTTCAATATAATAAAACTTTATAAGGCTCCTGGCTGTTGTTTTGAGCAAATACAAATACAGTTATATATTGATCTCTATCATATAATACAAAGCATTGGACAGAGTAATATAAGGCAGCAGAACAGATATCCTTTACTTTAGAGCATTATAGTCCATAAAATGGTGGGCATCGGCCAACCGACCTGAAACAGTGAAATGTTGTGGCCAAATTATTGTATGGTGTGTACCCAGCTTTACACAGACAAACTTCTGCACCACTTATTGAACAAGCCCCATAATGTAGTAGTAAGAATGAAAATTTTAAAAAATGACATTTCTTCTTAGGATTTCAAATGTCTGCAGTGCCGGTATCGAATCAATTGCAAATAGACAGAAGAAATCAGTAAGTTTAAATTTACATAATTACCAAAGATCACCAAAATTGTTTTTCCCCACCCATTAGATGGTTTGTTGGTAAAAATATTTAGAGAAAAAAAAAACACTTTGAAAGGGGATTAGACTAAATAAACCTGAGCATACGAAGCTTTATTACATCAATGTTTGTGGCTCTCCGCAAATTTTCCAGTGTGTTAAAAGTAGTCGAGACGGGCGTATGTAACTAAAAAAATAAACTTATAACATCGCTTACAGGGATTTATTTGGTTCTCTTGATATTGTAAAAAGAAATGATTTAGAATAAATTTACTAGAGAGCCACAATTGTAAAATTTTACAAGTGATGTTAAACTTTAAAAAAGGTGCACAACTTTAAGATAGGAATGCAATAGGTCTTAGGAAAGTTCTAACACACGCTGTAAGTAATTTAATTAGCGATTCCATAAAATCATACAGGGGATATGAATTAATTAAGCTGACTTAAGAGGCAATGTTAAAAAAAGGAACCAAATGCACTTGTGGCTCGGCATAATCTTCTTGTTTTGTAACATCCTAAAGTAAGTTGTGTGCAACTAGAAGTTCTAATTAATCTAATGAATTAAGGGACAGAACAGGGGTAGGAAGAAATAGGACTTTAATGTAAAATGGTCAATAACAAGGACCAGATCTTTTAAAGCACAAGTGTCAAAACTTAAGGCCTGCGGCCTGAATTCCGAAAATTCGCTCATTTTTATGACCCCCGGTGAATGTACAGCATCCAAGACGTACTACACTGCTATCCATTTGTGCAGTCTCAAGTAACGGTACTTTTGTTGTAAATAGATCTTGCTGCTAGATAAACCGGGATCAGCACTTTTTAAAACAGCCATCGGGCGGTACCTATATAGAAGATGCGACCAGCTGTTATAGTTACGATGCGACTTGGGACTGCACAAATGGATTAGCAGAGTAGTAAGGCTGGAATCAGTCACCGCTGTAACAGCTATTGCGTATGTAACCCGGCACTGGGGATGGAGGCGTGACAAAGGGCCTTTCATGGAGTTGGCTATTCCCATTACAACACAAGAAGAGTAAGGTCGGCTTCCATATAGCACATGATCACGCCATAGCAGAGGACCTAGTCCAAACAATGTGCTTCCCACCTTTCTCCCTGCCAAGACCCAGCACTAGGCACAAGCGTGAATAGTCACATCCTGGCACTGCTAATAAAAAAATTCCGCCACAGTTAGCCTTTTTGCTTCTAGCCCAGCAGTATAGGGTCACTCAAACACACCACATGTGGCAAGGGCCGTGTGTTGATAGGTGCAATTCTCTCCACCACTACACCTAGGGGTCACAATATTCCATAAATGAAACTGAGAGAAGTACACTATATAAGTGTCAATTCTGTATTTGCAAAGTGTAAACATTTCGGGGGTGTTAGCGGTCCCCTTCCTGAATTCTTAACAGCTGATTGGTTTTGGCTCAAATACTCAATGACATTATTGTAAGCTGCGTGGTTGTATGTTTTGTAACTATAGTTAATATTTTTTATGTATTAAAATTGCTAACCACTTTCTTTTCTTTAAGCAATCAATCGGATTGTTCCTGGACTGAGACAGTAAGTAAAAAAATTAATTAGACACAATTAAAGAAAGAGACAAATAGTGTTGGGAGTTACCAGAAACACTAAAGTTAAAAACTTACAGGCTTATCCAAAAGAGGTTCAAAATCTCCCCTGCTGTTTAATCTGCAGAACCAATCAGATGTATCAAATGTTTTCTAACTGTAGTAGACCAGTAAAAAGGAATCATCTAATTGGTTGAAGCAAATTATCAGCTGGGCCAAAATTATAAAGCCTATTAATTAAATATAGATGGGATCCATTAGAGCGAGAACCCTCATAGTTCATTCAATTCTGTGGCACTTTATTGTGATTGGGGAAGAAGCTTGAAATTCAACTTCTTAACCATTAACGTTTTTTGGTTTTTTTTAGGTCAGAAAAGTTCCTGGGGTATTTGAAGTAAGTAGAAAGCAAAAGTTAACATATAGTTACCCTTTAGAGACTAAAAATATCCTAATATTGAATTTCCTACAACCACATACATTAGTGATGTTTAGGGATGGCCGGTTCGCGGATCCGAACCCGGATCCGCCGCGGATTTATCCCATTCGCGAAAATACAAAAAATCTCGTTATTTCAAGGGTATTTTTAATTTTAACGGGTCCGCTCGCGGATTTTTCGAATTTTTTAGAAAATTCGCGGATCCTCGAGCGGACCGGATTTTGCGAAGTTCGGACATCTCTAGTGATATATGCAAAAGCAATAAATTTAAGGACCCCTTGTACATGAGTGTAACAAAAGGGGCCTGGCCCTCCGCAGGCTTGGAGGCTAGGTTCTGACACACTCCCACCCCTTTGGCCCAATCAGCTTTTTTTAAACAGCTGATCACATGTCCTCTGTAAATAATCCTTGGAAACATAAACCCTGGTAATCAGAATCCATTATACATAATAAATACATGGAGATAATCAACTCTTTGTTAGATTGGCAATGCACCAGTTCTACTATGGCACTTCTACCCTTCCCTATGTATCTGTATGTTACTCACCTAATAGAGTGTAGCTCTATGGGGCAGGGACCTCTTTTCTTATGTTACATGTTTCAAGCACTTGTATATTTAGGACACACATACTTATTTATTTATATTTTTGTCCCCCTTGTCAGCTTTTTTTATTCTAATATTTTGCAGCGATGCGTCCCCAAGTGGCGATAATAATAAAACATATACCTACATACAAACATATATACATTTGATGATTCTTTTTCCCTATAGTTATCTTTATTATTCATATTATTTTTATACTATTGTTTACTATTTTAATTTTTTTAGGGATCCCAGAAAACGATTAGAATCTTTGGAACTATCGGCGTTGGAGGATATGGAAGGTCTATAAAGTAAGTTTCTCTAATAATATTTAATTCAAATATTGTTTATAGAGCCATAAATTAAATAAAGACAACTAAAGCCTCAGAACAGCACTAAACAATTTGATATAAAAGCAGCAATCTGTATCTCACTTTCATTTTTGATGTGGTTGCTGGAAAATTACTTTAATTTACCATGAGGTTGTGTGTCATTTCCCAGCACCAGTTTGCACAGTGTGGTCATTGACCACTGTGTACTTTGCACATGCCCAATCCATAACTATTTAGGAACTTGTTACAGCAGGTCACACCTACTAGTAGTCTCTACCAATCCTGGAACAGTCCATATAGACAGGAATAAGTGTGGCCCAGATAGTTCGCATTCACACTGTTTTCAATTCTTCAGAACATTTCTTTTTCTTACATTTATTTTAATGCTATTAAGTGGCAAGTTACAGATTATTGGTATTCTGTTAGGTGGATGCTTCAGATTATGGAGTATAAAAATGTTGGTAAGTTCTCCTTAAAATAAAAATCACTGCAAAACTTTTCCTTACAGAGCCAATATAAAGACCAGGAACAAGAAATAGCCGTAAAAATCTCCAATTTTAGAACGGTAAGTGTCTGTTTGCCTGTCCTGTTAATCTGCTGCAACCAATCAGATGTTATCTAACTGCAGTAGTAAACCCATTAATAGCTAATACTGATTGGTTGATGCAAATTTTTAGCATAGTACTGAGTGACGTATGTCTTAATTCAACTTTCATTACTATGTTACTATGTGTAAGGCGATGCAGTTTTGCAAAGATGCTCATGTCTTAAGAAAACATTTTTTTACATTAATCTTTATAACTGAACGTATGCTTCATAATGGAAATGTAATGTAATGGGTGATGGTTTTAAAATAGTTTTATAGTAGCTTTTTCAATCCTATTCTATTTACAGGGGTGGGATTTTAGAAATATATTGGTGTTTTAGAAAGGATATTTTCAGATGTGGAGTAAACAAATTTGGGTTTACTCTTAAAGTAGCAATTTAAATGATATAAATGTGTATGTCTTCCTGATACTGTATAATATTTGGAAGTTTGGTAATGTAGGAACTTAATCGTTTATGGTTTTTAAATCAGATAAAGAATTAGATGAAGGCTTCTTGTCTAAAAGCTTCAACCACAGCAATATCACTTGGGACGGAAGCCTTCACACATTATGACCTTGAGACACACCTTGAGACGTCATGGGTAAGAAACATCTCAATATACATGGTTAATGTAGTAATAGCAAATGAGGGATCTCTCCTTCATATAGATAGAAAATGTAATTATGTGACCAAACCTTTACAGTAATCTAGGGATGGGTTTTAGGTTCTTACGAACCGGCTTTGATTGAAACCGTCAGTTTCAAAGTTCTGCGGAACTTTCCCTAAACTGAAACTTTTGAAAAACTTACATTTTTGATGGGTTTTATCAATTTATTCAATATTCAAGGTTTTCAATAAAAGTCCTTAACGTAAAAAAATGGTGCTAATTTTGCCCCAACAATCAGATGTTAGCTTTCAAATGTTAAATAAGATCTGATTGGTTGGGGCAAAATTAGCACCATTTTAAGAGCAATAAGAACTTTATTGAATCTCCCTGATTATTTTAAAATTCTTCATAGACTTTTCAATCTGTCGAGGATCCTGACTAGAGATGTTTTAAGCTTTGTTCCGTTTTCGATTTACGCATCTCGGAAATAATCAAAAATATGAAAACAGAACGTACTTTTGAGGGTTCCAAGCCATTTTGTACAAAGTGATTGTTTATCGTGATGAAATCTGTTGACTGTCTAATTGAATATTTCTTATTTCTTGTAGATAATAATGGAGGATTGTAATGGAGGCTCTCTAGTAGATCTCTTAACACGCAGTATTCACTCTACGAATGCTATTTCAAGAGAGCAATGGATACAATATGTTTCGAGGGAGATACTGCAGGTAAGGATCAAACTATTTTCTCATTCAAGAATATGGAAGGTGTTTTTAAAATTTATTGCATATAATTTGTTAAGCTACCAAAGTTTATGATAACGTATTTCAGTACTAGGATTCCGTATGATCTAACGTATCATATAAGATATAGCCAAATGTTATATATTTATCTCCATAGGGACTGTTTACCTCCACACAATGAACATCGCACACAGAGACATTAAAGGACATAACATCCTTTTTACCGTCGATGGTGGAGTAAAAATCGGTAAGAATAATACAGTCTTTTAATGAACAGCTTCATGATTATCCAACTTAAGTCGACCTGCACTTGCTAGATTTTACCTCCGATATTCCAAGTTACAGTCCACACAATTATTTTGCAGTCTGGTAACTGACAAGTCACCATTTTTTTCATTTTAATGGTGGACATGTACTTTGAATATTTAACGATATATCATCATTGCATGAACATGATATTGCAATCACATTTTAGTTGTTTTTTTATTAGACTCACATTGGCTATTTTATAATTGGAAGAACTTATAGGTCTAACTTTCATTTTGCCCATAGCTCCCAAAATGAAATGTGTTACAATAACTGAATTGTCTGTGGATATTTTACTAATTATCATTGTAACAATGTATGTCGGGTAATCCCAGTGATTTGGTTTGGCATACAATTCAATGCCCAGAAGATAAAAGCAGCGATGGTGTGGGCACTACATACTGGATGGCACCAGAAGTACTCGCGTGTTCAAATGACACCAGCACAGGATACAATGTTATGGTAAGTTACAGATTTAATAATTATATTGACACCATATATTGCTTTTTGTTTTTATTTAGGTGGGTAAATATATTGCTGGATAAGAAATCTCAGTTTACTTTACAGGAATAATGATTTGAATGAACATATTAATGTTTTGCACTAGTCTAACTAACATTTAGTGAAATTTGGACTTAGATTGATCACTTTCTTTAATGGTAAATAGCAATTTAGTTAGGTCACAAGTGGATGTGGTAAAATTTCTTACAGTAAATATATTCATCCTATCAGAATAGTTGGACATTTCTTGTGGATACAAAATAGATTTGGGATCCCTGAACCTGTATTATCTTCTGGGATGCATGGAAAGCCTATCTATGTTGCCCTACCCTAGGAATACCCTAGAACCATCCCCAGACTGCTTGGATATTTGGGAGGCATGGCCTGGTCTTTAAATTTTTCCTATATCTAATTATTTTCTCATTTTGTAGTGTGACATCTGGTCATATGGTATAACCAATAAGAAGATGGCTGAGAGGATGCCCATGTAAGTAAACTTTCGTGTTTAAAAAAATAACCCAAAAAAGACACATACTGACACAATGACATATGTAAGGAACATTTAAAATGAGCACTGTAAATACAACTTATTGTTACTGGATAGCTGTGGCTTTAAATCTAAAGGTTCATGTGTTCTAGCACCTTTCCATACCCTACCTTTACTGCCTGAAAATTTCTGTCTTCTCCTTCCTGTTAATCTCGTTTTTAGCTCCGTCCCCATGAGAGTCTTGAAAACCCTTTGTCACACATTTTCTGTTTGCAGACCACACAACTGCGTCAAAAGAAACACAAATAATTGGAAATAATATTGCGACCCCCACATCAACATAGAGGTGGCTTCTGTATCTCTTACATTATCAAACAAGTCGGACAATTTAAATCAACGCTTCCTGTGTTTTACAGTAGATTTTCTTTGTTATTAATTCAATTAATTATAAAGATTTTCTTATGATTTTGTTTTTACAATTTTAGCTTTGCGCAAACATTATGCCAAAACAGCAGAAGATCTGATCGTTAATGGGGGAAAGACCAATGCTAAGGTCTCCTTCATCATGGTGAGGAATTCTCGTGTTGTGAAAGGTATTTTTATAGACGTCTACTTATATTGATATACTGATATTTAGAGACTGCACCAAAAAACATATACCCACTGATAATTGTATAGCAATTAATGTTTCATTTTTTATTCAAGGTCTGAAGAAATTTAACAACTTCCTGGAGTTGGGGCTGCCAAAATTCACAAGAAGGGCCAGCGGCGGAAAACTCCTGGACCACAAAATTTTTACAGGAGCAGCCAAAAGATAACATGGCCAGAAACTCTGTAACTGAACTCGTAAAAATGAGGAACCTGCTTAAAGGTTTGGAATTTTAGATAAACGTTTTTGTTTTTAAAATAAAGATGCTGTTGAAGGAGGATTATAATCAGTAATTGGCGGTTTATTAGGACTCCTCCCACAGTTATTATGCAATGCTCTCCACCCCTACCCTAGGGGTCACAATATTCCAATAAATAAAACCGAGAGAAGCACACTATATAAGTGTCTAATTCTTTATTTGCAAAGTGTACAACATTTCGGGGGCTCAGCAGTCCCCTTCCTGAATTCTACAGCTGACTGGTTTTGGGTCTAATACTTAATGACATTATTTGTAATGCTGCATGGTTGTATGTTTTGTAACTATAGTTAATGCTAACAACTTTCTTTTTCTTTAAGGAATCATCAGATTGTTCCTGGACTGAGACAGTAAGTGAAAAAATAAATGAGACCAATATTGTTCCTGGACTGAGACAGTAAGTGAAAAAATAAATGAGACCAATAGTGAGTAAAGAGACAAAATAGTGTTGGGAGTTACCAGAAAAAAAATAGTTAAAAACTTACAGGCTTATTCAATAAGAGGTACAAATTCTTCCCCTGTTCTTAGTCTGCAGCAACGAATCAGATGTTATCAAATGTTTTCTAACTGTAGTAAACCAGTAAAAAGGGATCATCTAATTATTTGAAGCAAACTATCAGCATGGGCAAAATTATTAAATAAGCCTTCTATCAGCACGGGCAAAATTATTAAATAAGCCTTTTAATTTTTAAATCACACATTGGTAGCACCGGCGGAAGTGCGGAAGTCCATGAGACATAGGTATGCCTCTACGCACCGGCGGAAGTGCGGAAGTCCAAGAGACATAGGTATGCCTCTACGGATGGAAGTGGGGCATCATTTCAATATAATAAAACTTTATAAGTCTCCTGGCTGTTGTTTTGAGCAAATACATAATACAGTTATATATTGATCTATACATATAATACAAATGACATTGGACAGAGTATATATAAGGCAGCAGAACAGATATCCTTTACTTTAGAGCATTATAGTCCATAAAATGGTAGGCATTCGGCTCAACCGACTGAAACAATTATAGTCCATAAAATGGTAGGCATTCGGCTCAACCGACTGAAACACTGAAATGTCGGTCAGTTGGGCCAAATTATTGTATGGTGTGTACCTTTACACAGACAAACTTCTGCACCACTTATTGAACAAGCCCCCATACTTTACACAGACAAACTTCTGCACCACTTATTGAACAAGCCCCCATAATGTAGTAGTAAGAATGAAAATTTTAAAAAATTACATTTCTTCTTCAGGATTTCAAAATGTCTGCAGTGCCGGTCATCAATCAATTCTTCTTCAGGATTTCAAAATGTCTGCAGTGCCGGTCATCAATCAATTTCAAATAGAACAGAAGAAATCAGTAAGTTTAAATTTACATAATTTACAAAGATCACAAAATTGTTTTTCCCCCACTCCATTAGATGGTTTGTTGGTAAAAATATTTAGAGAAAAAAACACTTTGAAAAGGGGATTAGACTAAATTAACCCTGAGCATCAGAAGCTTTATTACATCAATGTACTTGTGGCTCTCCGCAAATTCTTCCAGTTGTGTAAAATAGTGAAGGGCTGTATGTAACTAAAAATATAAACTATAACATCGCTACAGGATTTATTTGGTTCTTTGATATTGTAAAAAGAAATATAGAAAAATTTACAGAGAGCCACAATTGTAAAATTTTACAGTGATGTTAAACTTTAAAAAGTTAGCACAACTTTAAGATAGGAATTGCAATAGGTCTTAGGAAAGTTCCTAACACAGCTGCTGTAAGTAATTTAATTTAGCGATTCCATTAAAATCATACAGGGGGTATGACTTAATTAAAGGACAACTAAAGCCACAGAACAACACTGAACCAGAAGGCAGAACACCTTGATATAAAGCCAGTAATCAGTGTCTTACCTCTCATTTTGATATGGGCGCTGGGAAATTTACCTAAATAACATATGGTTTTTGCTTAACATCACAGCATTCTAATGTCACACAGTCTGGTCAATGACCATTCTGTTCTGCCCATGCTCAGTCATTAGCTATGGCAGAAATTCTTACAGTTGGTCACACCCATCAATAATCTCTAGCCAATCCTTTTATGGGGCAGATAAAGCAAGGAAGCATGTGACTGAGGTCAGGAGGTGTGGTCTGACACTGCACATACACACAGATACGTAATTCAGTTCTTAACAGGCTTACATTTATTTTAATACAATTTACTGAAGTTATATTATATAGCTTATTGGTGTTTTTAGGGGGGTTGTTTTCAGATTCTGGAGTGTAAAAAAATGGATTTAGTTCTCCTTTAAGCTGAGCCTTAAGAGCAATGTTAAAAAAAGGAACCAAATGCACTTGTGGCTCTCAACATAATCTTCTTGTTTTGTAACATCCTAAAGTAATTGTGTGCAACTAGAAGTTCTAATTATATCTAATGAATTAAGGGACAGAACAGGGTTAGGAAGAAATAGGACTTTAATGTAAAATTGGTCAATAACAAAGGACCAATATCTTTAAAGCACAAGTGTCAAACTCAAGGCCTGCGGCCCGAATCCGAACATTCTGCTCATTTTTATGACCCCCGGTGAATGTACAGCATCCAAGACTTACTACACTGCTATCCATTTGTGCAGTCTCAAGTAACGGTGTAAATATAGATCTGCCTGCTAGATACCTGGATCAGCACTTTTTAAACAGCTCATCGGGCGTACCTATACTAAGATAGATGCGACCAGCTGTTATAGTTACGATGCTGCTTGGGACTGCACAAATGGATAGCAGAGTAGTAAGGCTTGGAATCAGTCACCGCTGTAACAGCTGATTGCGTATGTAACCCGGCACTGGGGATGGAGGCGTGACAAAGGGCCTTTCATTGGAGTTGGCTATTCCATTACAACACAAGAAGAGTAAGGTCGGCGTTCCATATTAGCACATGATCACGCCATAGGCAGAGGACCTAGTCCAAACAATGTGCTTCCCACCTTTTCCCTGCCAAGACCCAGCACTAGGCACACAAGCGTGACATAGTCACAATCCTGCACCTGCTAATAAAAAAAATTCAGCCCACCGCTTAGCCTTTTTGATTTTGGCCAAGCAGTAGGTCACTCAAACACACCACACGTGGCAAGGCCTGTGTTTAATAGGTGCAATGCTCTCCACCCCTACCCGTGGCAAGGCCTGTGTTTAATAGGTGCAATGCTCTCCACCCCTACCCTAGGGGTCACAATATTCCAAAGTACACTATATAAGTGTCTAATTCTTTATTTGCAAAGTGTACAACATTTCGGGGGTTTAGCGGTCCCCTTCCTGAATTCTACAGCTGACTGGTTTTGGGTCAAATACTCAATGACATTATTTGTAATGCTGCATGGTTGTATGTTTTGTAACTATTGTTAAATATTTTGTATTAAAATTGCTAACCACTTTCTTTTTTTTTAAGCAATCATCGGATTGTTCCTGGACTGAGACAGTAAGTAAAAATAAGCAATCATCGGATTGTTCCTGGACTGAGACAGTAAGTAAAAAAAATTAATTAGACCAATTAAAGAAAGAGACAAAATAGTGTTGGTATAGTGACTCCTAAACCCACCCCCAATATCTGATTGGTCCAAGATCCAAGATCCAATCAGATTTAAAATTGTATCTAGACCAATCAGGTTTTGGGTGTGTGTTTATAAGACACTATAAAACAGCATGAAATCTTCAGAGAAGCTCAGTATCTAATCAGCAGTCAAACTAGCAGGTCTTGACTTTGTATTTAGGTTAGAGACTTGCAAGTAGATGGCTGGTTCTAGACTGCCCAAATGAATATTTTTTTTAGTGCCTGGGTTTCATACCTATGGTGTTGTGTAGGAGTCTATAAATGCACATAAATGTTGTTATAACAGATAAATGAATATAAGTGTCTAATTCTGTATTTGCAAAGTGTACAACATTTCGGGGGTTTAGCGGTCCCCTTCCTGAATTCTACAGCTGACTGGTTTTGGGTCAAATACTCAATGACATTATTTGTAATGCTGCGTGGTTGTATGTTTTGTAACTATAGTTAAATATTTTGTATTAAAATTGCTAACCACTTTCTTTTTCTTTAAGCAATCATCGGATTGTTCCTGGACTGAGACAGTAAGTAAAAATAAGCAATCATCGGATTGTTCCTGGACTGAGACAGTAAGTAAAAAAATTAATTAGACCAATTAAAGAAAGAGACATCTGATTGGTTGATGCAAATTTTTAGCATAGTACTAGATTGACGTATGTCTTAATTCAACTTTCATTACTATGTTACTATGGTAAGTTACAGATTTAATAATTATATTGACACCATATATTGCTTTTTGTTTTTATTTAGGTGGTGACACCATATATTGCTTTTTGTTTTTATTTAGGTGGGTAAATATATTGCTGGATAAGAAATCTCAGTTTACTTTACAGGAATAATGATTTGAATGAACATATTAATGTTTTGCACTAGTCTAACTAACAAGTTTTAGTGAAATTTGTGACTTAGATCTGATCACTTTCTTTAATGGTAAATAGCAATTTAGTTAGGTCACAAGTGGATGTGGTAACATTTCCTTACAGTAAATATATTCATCCTATCAGAATAGTTGGACATTTCTTGTGGATACAAAATAGATTTGGGATCCCTGACCTGATATATCTTCTGGGATGCATGGAAAGCCTATCTATGCTTGCCCTACCCTAGGGGAATACCCTAGAACCATCCCCAGACTGCTTGGATATTTGGGAGGCATGGCCTGGCCTTTAAACTTTTCCTATATCTAATTATTTTCTCTTTTGTAGTGTGACATCTGGTCATATGGTATAACCATAATAGAGATGGCTGAAGGATGCCCACGTAAGTAAACTTTCGCTGTTTAAAAAAATAACCCCAAAAAAGACACATACTGACACAATGACATAGGCAAGAACCATTTAAAATGAGCACTGTAAATACAACTTATTGTTACTGGATAGCTGTGGCTTTAAATCTAAAGGTTTCATGTTGTTCTAGCACCTTTCCATACCCTACCTTTACTGCCTGAAAATTTCTGTCTTCCTCCTCCTGTATAATCTCGTTTTTAGCTCCGTCCCCATGAGAGTCTTGAAATCCCTTTGTCACACAATACATTTTCTGTTTGCAGACCACACACCTGCGTCAAAAGAAACACAAATAATTTGAAATAATATTCGCTACCCCCACATCAACATAGAGGTGCTTCTGTATCTCTTACATTATCAAACAAGTCGGACAATTTAAATCAACGCTTCCTGTGTTTTTACCGTAGATTTTCTTTGTTTATTAATTCAAATTAATTATAAAGATTTTCTTATGATTTTGTTTTTACAACTTTTAGCTTTGCGCAAACATTCTGCAAAAACAGCAGAAGATCTGATCGTTAATGGGGAAAGACCAATGCTAAGGTCTCCTTCATCATGGTGAGTAATTCTCGTGTTTGAAAGGTATTTTTATAGACGTCTACTTATATTGATATACTGATATTTAGAGACTGCACCAAAAACATATACCCACTGATAATTGGTATAGCAATTAATGTTTCATTTTTTATTCAAGGTCTGAAGAATTTAACAACTTCCTGGAGTTGTGCCTTGCCAAAATTCCACAAGAAAGGGCCAGCGGCGATAAACTCCTGGACCACAAATTTTTACAGGAGCAGCCAAA